>JAQJVL010001251.1:0-32547 GCA_035578905.1 Stictocephala bisonia | reverse complement strand
ATTGTTAACCCTTACCTAGCGGCTTGCGCCTTTAGACGCAGCATGTATAGGTTCTATACCGCGGCTAGCGCTTTAAAACGCAATTTGCATATTTATCCCCTAAAATTATTTTTGACCTACTTTTTGCCATTTCAACTACTGCGTTATGTTGCGCCAACGTTATTCAATACATTGATGCGTAAAAACAAGGGTTTTGTGTGTTATTGACTCGTTGGCTTTGATGAATGCCGCCACATACCTGGTTGGGAGGGGTCGCCTACAGCGGCTAGCGCCTGGAGGCGCGCCATTGTTTAGTCTACCGTCTGCCTCGCTCACTGCTGCCCGCGCTATTGTGTCTTCACTGTTTGACTTGTTCGTGTTTTACTTATTGTATATATTTTGTTTTCAATATTTTTTTATAGTTTATCAGTATATGTGTGTGTTTATTTAGTGTGTAAGTGTGTGTAATAGCTTAGTTTGTAAGATGGCAAATCCTGATGATCCAGAGTTTGATGAATTCGTTACCAATCTAATGAATGCAACATGCTCGAGTGCTATGGACTTTGATGACTTAGAACAAGAGGAAGTGGAAGATGCAATATTGCATAATATTAGTGCTAGTGACATTGAAAGTGGTAGTGATAACGAAATTAGGCCACAGCAAGCAACAACTGTACAACATACACAGCAAGCAACAACTGTACAACACACTCAGCTTATAAATGATCAGTGGATTGATGTAACAGATAATGATCCTGGACCTTCACACGGTATTCAAATTTACAATGTAAATCATGGGCCTATTTTACCATCTAATTTTGATGATGGAAGTAGTCCAATTGATTACTTTTCATTATTTTTCAATGACGACCTTATTAGTCATATTTGCGTTGAAACTAATTTGTTTGCAAATAAAAAGAAAAATATCGCTCAGTCACCTCACTCAAGAGTAAAAAAAATGGATTGATGTTACACCTAAAGATATGAATGCTTTCATTGGTACAGTAATAAATATGGGGCTTATGCCACTGCCTAATATTGAATCCTACTTTTCCACTCAATGGGAGAAAAGAATTCCCTTTTACCGTGATGTTTTTAGAAAGGATCATTTTCTAAATATATTTTATAATCTACATTTCAATCACAGTGATGTACAAAACCAATCTAAATATAAAGGATTTCTTATTCAGCCAGTACTTGAACATGTACAGAAAATGTGCCAGCTTTTTTTTGCTCCTGGAAATCACGTTGCTGTTGATGAGAGCACTATTTCTTTCAAAGGCAAGGTAAGCTTCCGTATTTATAATGAAAACAAACCTACAAAGTTTGGCCTTAAAGTCTTTGTATTATCTGACAGTGACAATGGATATGTTTATAACTTTATGCCGTATTTTGGAAAGGAAGAACTTATTCCTAATTTCAAGTTACTAAAAACTACCCAGATTGTAAAACTATTGACTGAGTCTGTAGTACTAAAAAATCCAAACAGTCCTATAAGTGGTCTTCACGTGTATACCGACCGGTACTATACCAGTCCGGAGTTAGCAACAGAGCTACTAAAAATGAAATGTTTCATTACAGGAACAGTAATGACAAATCGTGTTGGATTACCAGTAGGCCTAAAGCGAGACCAAAAAAAAATGAATCATGGTCAGATGTTTTCTAAGAGAAAAGTAGTTGAGTGATCTGGTAGTACTCTCTTGGAGAGATAAGCGTGTAGTTACCATGCTTACTACAAAACACAAAGGAAGCAAGCGAGAAATTACACCAGTTGAAAGCAAATGGCCAAATCAACCCTCAATTGATAAACCAAACATGATTTTAGATTACACTAAGCACATGGGGGCAGTTGATCGGAGCGACCACTTCATTTCAAGTTACCAGTTTCTAAGAAAATCCAAGAAGTGGTACAGAAAAATGTTTTTTTGGCTGCTCGAAGTATCCATTATAAACAGTTATTTGATGTATAAGGATGTTCAACTAAAACATGGAAAGAAACCACTGAACCACGCTGAATTCCGACAATCCCTCATCAAAGATCTCGTAGCTGAAAAAGCTGCGGAACCGGCCGCGAGAAGGCGAGGATGGCAGCCGACGGGACCTCCCGAACAACGCTTGGATGAAAAGCAGCACTTTATGGACAGAAAACCAAAATCAGTAAGATGTGTTGTCTGTGCCAAAAAAGGACAAAGGCGAAAAACAATATATTTTTGTAAAACCTGTGTGTCAAGCCTTCACCCAGATGAGTGTTTCGAGAAGTTTCACACAAAATCATTATTCTGGAAATAGGTATGTTGTTTATAAAACTATTATAACTTTGTAAAAAATAAAGATAAAAATGTAATATGTGGTTTTTATTTGTTGTTATTAACCCATATAAACAAAACTAAAATTAACATTAAAAATAAAAATGTATATTTTTTTGTAAATGAGCAATAGCTAGTAATTTAGCTTAGCGCTTTAAAGGTTAAATGTCGCCCGAATTCAATTAACAAATTGCCAGTTTGATACAAAATATTGAATATAATATTGAAAATCAGCTATGTGACATGAGACTGTTAAATGTTTCAGGCTGAATATCCAATCCCAGAGCAGTACAAGACTACAGTGTCCAGTAAAGGACTGACCACAGTCATAGTGGAGAGTAAGGGCTAGTGAGCTTTCCTCTTGCTGGAAAGGCTGTGAAACTATTTATTTAGACATATGCTTCATTTAAGATTTATGCTGCATTTATTTATTTTGCTTCAAATATCAAAAGTAAAAAATTCCCACATAAATAAATCTTTTTCGTAACAGAATCAAGCATACAAACGTTGAATATATCAATGATTATGAGTACATACAAAATTATTTTTACCAAACAATTATTTCACATAAGTTGTACTTTCATACAAGTTGCCTAACCAGTACTCTGCTAAACGAAATTGTTATAAGACTGATGCTTAATTGATCTAAAACTGGGTGTTAATTCATATGCTCAAAGAATAAACACTGTATATACAAAAAACTGGAGACACTTTATAATTTTTGAACCATAACAGACTAAGCAATTAGACATAACCTTGATGTGACAAACATTTTTGACAGTTGCTTTGAGAAATATATTTTTCTGCACATAAATAGCGTTGTTCGTGTTACCGCTTTAACTAAAACAAACTAAAAAATTGTTTAGCAAGTTCAAGGTTGTACATTTAACTCAAACCACTTTTCATACGTAAAACATTTTGATTTCAACTCTGCTGGATTGTATTAAAACCCTTAATTTTATGTACAATTCAACCTAAGCTCTCATTTAAGATTTTCTTCTCATCCCTTGTTGGCAGCCCTACTAATGTGATACAAAAAATTCACATATGCTTTTACAAAGTAGTTTTTTTTTTTGCATCAATGTGTTTAGTTTAATTTCTTAATCTTATTGGTTCCGAATACATAATGCTACCCAAACTTTTTTCACACCCTGTATACAGTAAGTAATGTTTTTGATCGGACTTTGCTATTGTTAAAAAAATATATTGACTTAACAGTATTATTTTATAATTTATAATTTACTACTATAAATTATCCATGCACTGTATTTTATTATTAAAAAGGCATAAGATATAACTAATTCTAATGTTAAAAAAGTTTTACATAGCAATCATATCAATTTTTATATAATAACAAAAGAATAAAAAATAATGACATATTTCATAGCACTTTAATAATTATATGGCTGTATAATATGCATATTTCAAAAATGTGTAGAACTCAATTCACTGCCTTCATTCGTATGAATTAATATGTTATATAGAGAATTAGTTTTATTGTAGTGAATGCAGATTGTTTAAAATCGTGTTTTAATTTTTATTTATTATTAAAATATACATTTAATGAAAATTTTATAGGTTAGATTAGGTAAAGATAGGTGAACAAATTTAAGCAACAGCTCAATATAATGGTTGTTTTGTCTTAATAATTATAAGAAATATTTCGAACCTTTCAATCTTAGCAAGTATTACATAAAATTATCGTTTGTGAATAATTCTCATACAGTATGTGCGTTGCACATTGTACAATGTGTTAAAACTGACAACTATCAGTAGTAATTTATTAGGTTTATGGTTGAATGAACGAACTTATTGTTGCAGTTGACAACAATTTATATTGCAATTTTATTTTTTTACATATTGCGTAGTGGGCCACAATACAAGGCACAGTTCGCTCAACATCACAGTTGTTATTAACATGTATTGTTGTTATTTGTGCTAATTTGGTCCTCTTACTGTGTGTTTCTACTTTTAATATAGTCTGTTAATAAATAATGGTGTATGTTTTCAATATAAATATTCAATATTTATTGTCAACATAATTTATTAATAATAATCATTGTATATGTAATAACAGTTTTAAATAAAATCAATTTAACTTAAGGGATATTTTATGAATTTTATTTACTACCTACTGTAATTTGGAAAAAGCGCATCTTAACAAAATAATTTAAAGAATATGTAGTAGATAGGTGTAATAATGACAAAGATGAGAGCAATGGCAATTTAGATGAAATTGTGGTACCTGAAGTATTAAGTTTATTGATACAATAGCATACATTGAGCATGAAGAAAGATATATTGAAACATGTTGCACAGGATAGACTGACAAATTTTAACAATAGAAAAAAGAGGCAGGAAATTATTCCAAGAATTTAACTTTTTTCAGTGAAAACATTAGCCCTTTGGATCCCAAGCAATACGGAAATTCTCATCTAAGGTGCAATTCCAAAGGTTAAGTTACCTGAATAAAGTAATAATTGTACCTGCCACCTAACTCCCATCTGTGTAAAAAATGTGTGAAGGAAAATGTACTGGATTGCCTTTAATGTTGGATCTGTCAGTTTATCAGCAAGATTTTATACATATGGTTATGTCAGGTAATACCAAGTAATTTATTTTAGCCAGGGCCTAGTGGGTAATACCAATTAATAACTGGTTGTATAGCAAGAACTATCCTCAGTTATTTCTTCTTTATAAAATGCTTTCTTTATGACCTTTCTGAACTAAATTGTTTTAATTAATACATTTAATATTATAACTCGACAGTTTTAAATATATCAGTGCTTCTTAGGAAAGTTGTTTCTTTATTGCATAATTTACCTTAATAATTTTTTGTTTAGTGGAAAATTAATATTACTGATTAAAAAAAGTATGGTATCACGATTTTTATTGTATAAGGCTAGTAATTTTGAAGAAACAAAAACTTCTTCAGTAAATATGCCCATTTCTATTTAATTTCAAACCAATCTTTGGTATTGCAACAATACTCATTACTTCAAAAATATTTGTTTCATAAACTAAGAATTAACTTAGTTAATTTGATATAAAACATATGAGTTATTCAAAATTAGATTATTACCAGCATATATATAAGATAAGATTTAGGCCATTCCGTAAGATATTTATAAATTAAACTCTGACAACAGATCAATTGAAAAACTAATAAAATTAATTATTTATTTATTACTTTTAAGTGAGTACAAAATCTAGGCCTCACCGAGTTATGCAAAACTTGTCGGGGAGGTCCTATAGTAAATAAGAAAAACCGTAGTAAAAAAATACATGCATATATACATTTTATAATGTTATTTATTAGTAATTATTGGGCGGTTTAGGGCAGGCACCTATTTTTACAAAATAAAAGTGCAGCTTATAATATGACAAAACTATGCATTACAATAGAAGGTATGAATACAATAACTACATAATGTGGCTACAATAGATATGCCTGGTGAAAGTTTGTAGATTTAATCTTCACTATAACCAGAAGACTAATCATCACCACTATTTCCCCTCTGTACGGGATTTACGTTGATTTGTATTGTGTTTATTGCATTCAGTACAATACAAAACATGGATGAAATAAGTTAACTCTAGGTTGTTTAAAACGATTTTTAATGTGATCATGTTTATAAAAAAGAAAGTTGATAAAACACTTATGTAGAATTTGTACAGCTTTGTTTCCCTTTGTGGAAATAAGCAGGTTCCTTCCGCTTGAAACACGTGAGCACAAAAGTGCGTTGAGGTTAGGTTTTGGTACAGTATTTATAACTCGTGAGGCTTACCAATGGCTAGGCAATGGGCAGGACACTGTCATTCAAATGTGTGGGAGGAGCTGCCGAGCCAGTGTTTGCCACATGGAAAATAAAATCATCTTATATTCAAATTTTTTTATAGCCTGGCTTACCATTTATTGTTTTTTGTTTATCATGCACATTTCTCATGACGTCACATGTATGAAATGGGAAAAATAAACACAAAAATACTTGACGCGGTCGTTACCGGAAGCTTTCGTTATTAGTAACAAAAATACTGTTCTAATTCTCGTAAATAAAAATAATAAATAAAATATTTTATTTTGTCTTTTTCCATAAAAGCATTGACAAAGTCAGGTTAATGTCTAGATGACATGGTCAGATATTAAACTAACAAAATATAAGGCAAATTACACTTGGCAAAGAATATGCAAAAACAGACTACATTTCATAGTCTGCTTTTAAGCTAATATATTAAATCCAAACACTCTCCAGAGTCAGTACAATAAAAAAAGTAATAAAACATCAATACAACTGTTATGGCACCTAGCATGATAATAAATAATATTGTACTGTATTATTTACACTTCTAACAAACTAGAAATTAAAACTCTTATAATTCAAAAATTCTGATAGGTTATAAAACGGGTTTTTTAGAAGCAAGTCATACAATTTGTTTTGGATGTTTTGGTTGGATATTTGTCCGCTAAATGTTTAATTTTGTTTAAGACTTTTTGAGATGTTATGACAGTTTTGCGATTTTATTAGCCTACAATGGTCTATTGAAACATTGGTTTTGTTTCTGGTATTGTATCTGTGTATATCACCTTAGTGTTAGAATTTGAATATTTTGGAGTACATAAGATGTTAAGCCAAAAATATATAAATTTAATACAGTTTGTAATTTTTGTCTAATAAACAGAGGCCTGCAGTGATCCAGAGTATGTGCTTTTGCAATGACCTGAACGGCTTTTTTTGATGGATTAGGATGTCTTCTATTTTACTACCATTTCCCCAAATAACAGGACCATATCTTAAAATTGATTGAAAAAATGTGTAATAAGTGGATTTGACATAATTTTCTGGTTCACACCACAATAAGCGCCTGAGTAAGAAATAACTCTCGACAATCGTTTTGATAGGTATTCAATATGTGAATTCCAAGTCAAAGTACTGTCGATGTGGATACCCAGAAATTTTATGGTGGTAAAAAAAAAGTATCAGTTGTGTCAACTGAAGGTTTGTCTTAAGCTGAAAACTATATTCTGAGTCTTAGCTTCATTGAGTAAAAATCTGTTAGACCTAAACCATAATGAGGCTTCTTGTACAGTTTCCTTGACAAGGAGTTGTAGCTCATCGAAATTCGAATTTACATTTATAAAAGCTGTATCATCAGCGTATAAAAAAGATTTAGCCTTAATATTTTTGGAAAGATCATTCATTTGTAAAAAAAAAAAAAAAAAACAACAATGGGCCCAAGACTGATCCTTGAGGCACCCTATTGAAACTTTAGCCTCATCGGACCAGTTTCCATCAACACAAAGCTTTGTGCCTGCGGTTTGACAGGTAACCTTGAAATAAATTTGAGGGGATTCCTGTTATACCATAATAGTTTTAGGACCAATTTGTTGTGACATAGTTGAAAGCCTTGCTCAGGTCACATAGGGTGGCCTGAACAAATACCCTGTTCTCAAAGGCATTCACAACATCTTTGATAAGTACATCTATGGTGCATTTGCCCTTTCTACAACCAAACTGTGATAGACTTGGATAATTATGTGTTTCTAAATATGCCACTAATTGGTCATGCACTACTATTTCAATTATTTTTGATAAAGTGGGAACAATTGATACTGGGCGATAGCTCCCCAGTTTATTTTTAGGGCCTTTTTTGTATATTGGACAGACTCTGGAAAGCTTTAACTCCTCTGGAAAATAGCCATCATTCAATTAAATGTTAAATATGGTATGTTGAAGGTGTTAATATGGTAAATATTATTTTTTACTTGCTCAACCGAGTCAATGAAAAATGTATTAAAGCAATCTGATGAGATACTAATTTTAGTGTGGTTTGGTGTGTTGTTAGTGGTATCTTTTATTAGATTCCAGGCCGCTTTACATTTATTATCGCTATTTTTAATTTGTGCTGCGTTATAATTTAGCTTAGCGCTCTCAATACACTTGTTATAGTGCCCTTTGAGATCAGTATAATTTGCGTGTAGCCTATCACAATTTTAACTTTTACAAGTTTATTCAAACGCAAGAGCTTTAGTTTCATTTGAGACAGTTCCTTGGTGTACCATTGTTTATTTGTATTTATCTTATTATTTTTATTTCTCCATCTTTTACTGGTTGAGAAATAAGTTATTTTATTAACTATGGCTAAAATGTTAATAAAATAACTAATAAACTAATAACTATCTTTAATTAACTAACAACAAAAACAAATTAACTAATAAAACTATGAAAAAAGTCTTTGGCACTTCATAAATTTTCATTGTTAATAAGGATGCTCCAGTCATGAGAAATTAAATTATAAGTGAAATTGTGGATTGCTGATTTTGGAAGGCTAATTGTAAGAGTTCATATGTCCAAGTTTTGTATTAGACTTTCTCGTTTATTAGTTTCCCATATTTAAAATTAACCCATTGTGGCCTGAGAAAGAAAAGTCAAATATTTCAGACAATAAAATTTGACCTGGACAGTTAACAAACTTATCGTCAAGATTGTTAAACATAGAAGTAGTTGAACTGCCTCAAAATGTTAAGAAAATCTCTTGTTTTATGGTTTGACGTTACATTGAAGCTGGCATTTATATCCTCCCCAAATACAATTGAATACGTTCGGTAACATGAGATAAAAATTCTTCTAGTAATTCCAAGAAAATTTCCTGCAAGGGAATGATAAATAGATACCACCACAACTTTTAAGTGAATCAATAACGGCTACAGCCACCACAAAATTTAATTCAGAACTGTAATTACTAAATCAATCTTTTTTTGAGTTTAATGTTTTATCAATTAACACAAGAGTTCCGCCCCTGATCCTATTCTTTCTGCAAAAATCAGCTGGACAATAAAAGGTTTTAGGGCAGAATAGAGCATTAGTGCCTTCACTATTTCAACATTTGATTATTTCAACAGCTGATTAATTAAATTAGCATAGAAAACAAGTTCACTAACACCAGAATAGTAGTAACATACACAAAAGAATGACAAATTTGTCTTCTAAGGTAAGTTTGCCGATGTTCTACATCTCCAATTATCAGGGGTCGGGACCGCGGCTGTGACGGATTGGAGAATAGACGGATTATAGAGAATTCACCCAGTCACACTTATATCGCTGGAAATTTATTATAGTGCTTACGCACATTAAATTTTAATGCTGTATAGTACATATTGATTAACGAAATGAGAATGAAAAGGTTAGAAAAAAGTCATGTTAGAGAATGTATATACTGTAGGTCACAATTACGCTTTTATTACAGTAGGCCTAGTTTTATTGTAAAACATTATGTAATGAGAACAAAATTAATTATCTTAAAATTAAACTGCAGTGCAGTGTTTTCGCAGACATCAGGTGGGCCGATGTCGGTACACGGATAGCGGGTCGCCTGTGTATCATCAGACATGACCATTCCAACGGCCTGTGACCTGTGTAGGTGTCGCGGCATAAAACTTCATCTCCAACCACAGGCCTTTGTGGTGCCGCCTATTTCCCCATGTTGTACGGGATCTGTTCAGGCAGCCCTAGACAGCCTGTCCGTACGTCAGACGTACACAGCGAGCAATTCCAACGACCATTCATCTGGTAGACAGCAGACAAGGCCTTACAAATGACAGGCCGTTAGAACTAGGCTTATGAGGGCTAGACGGCTGGAGGGGGAAATTGTCATCTTCCAGACGGATGTCATATTGTGGCGCGACGAACCCAGACATTGATGGATAACAGAACTTGGTGGAAAATAGGGTGATGTACAATCAGGTTTTCACTGCACTAATTCCTGGCCTAGCGCTCTTTAACCTAACCTGACTTAGAGCTCTGTGAAGGGAGATCAATATTTAAATGTTGAGAAACAAATACTTTGATCATACAATTTTATTTCCTTTGGAATTTTATTTTCATTTTTCCTTTTTAGTTTGGTAGATGGCATTGAAAACAACATGATATAATTTCGTTATTACATTAAAAACAGATTAGAAACCAAGTCTTTTATAACTACCTACACTAATGATTTGCATGTTTCATTACACTTATTATTGTTATTATTGAGAGGAACAGGGATTGAGTATACTAAACTACTTTAAAAGTTTTTATTTTGTAATCATTACAGTTACTTCTTGCCTGGAAGGATTATTCCATCATACTGAAAAAGAAATAAAAAGACAAATTAATACATATACTTAAAGTAGTATTAAAGTATAGTTAAAAGAAGTAAACTTGATAAGAATTACAAAATATCGCTATTTAGTAATTATATAATTTAGCAGATGAGAGATTAAGTCTAACGTCATATTTAATCATGTAATCATCTATCTTCTACCTTAAGTTTTCCTTACTATCTCATCCGCTTGGCCAAAAATAATTTAACAGAAAATGTATTGAAAATCATTATTTTGTTCTTAAGAAGGATTCATGATCATGAGTTGATTTTTGTTCATAAATCAACTAGTTTTTTAGTATTATTTGAATGAAGTAGTCAAAGCTGAATTCCTGACTAACACCTCAGTTCTGAATGGGCTGTCACTTACGCTATTTGAAATAGAGATAAAGTGAAAAAATCATTCTGTATAATTCTGTAGTGTTGGGGAAAGAGCAATTTAATTCTGATTTTCTTGTTGCAAGTTGGGATTTTCTAATGCATTTACTTAAATGTAAATTTTTGCTATTCAATGCATCCGTAACATTCCGTCCGCAAAGATCTTGTGAATAATACCAGGTAACAATAAACCTATTGATTGGTTCAATCTACGATCAGATGACTTTTTTTTCTTAGTGATATATGTATGGCTGGATAGACCTATATATATCATTCTGCCATAAGAAACAATTTGAAACATATTCACGATCTACAGATCAAATCCATGGATGCAAAGAAATCACCCATCATAAATGGGTCTTTGACTCGATCAATACTTTATATGGGAAATATGCATCTCAGTAAAATAGTTACAGCCATGAAAAATACTCAACATTAAATTTTAAGTCTGTGAAAAGCTACTTCTCGTTATATTTTATAGATCAAATATTAAGGCATCCAATTGATATTAAACCAGATGGTGACGTTAACAATGCAATCTTAAATCGTTATAATGATGATAAAAACTGTTTAGAATACATACTATACATATCTCAACAGTCAACACTTAGCCTAGTAAAATTTTCAGAATGTTTTACTTGACTATATTATGCCACTATATTACTTGAATGTCAAAAGATAAATGTTTTAAGTTCCAGAAGTGCAGCTTTTTAAGCGTCCAAACAACCAGTGTTGTATTGTATAAAAAAACACTGGCTATAAATAAAAAATAATCGGAAAAATGCAGGATATTGGTATGTATCTTATACAGTAGTCCCTCATTAATCCGACACAATTCAGACCAGGTATGTGTTGGATTTTTGAAGAAGCCGGATTACTGGAGTTCCATTGAAAAACATGCTTAAATTACATAATAGAAAGTATATTGTAACTAAAAAAGTCAATTTTTACAGTATATATGTACAATAGTTTCAAAGTATGGCTCAGCAGTTGAAAAAGTGTTATAATATAACATTGTTACGCATGAATAAAAAAACTAAGTTAAAAAGCTTACAACAGTAAGTATATTCCAAGCACGCAGAGTAGCGATAAACTGAACTGACAACTGAGTGAAGTGATATTTCAAAATACAATGTAGAATCCAGCCCACTGATAACAAACTGGTCCTCACCTTTTACCTCAACTTGTCCCATCCCCACACAGACTACCTTTACCCAAGATATGTACAACAAATGTTATTTACAACAGTTGTGGTCTCCCAACTAATTAGTTGACAACAAACATTGTTTACTTTTATTTCCTATGCCAGCTAGTAAACAGTGACTTGAATGACGACACAGGCATTCCCAGACTGCCTGTCTACTGGCCGGATTATTGGAGGGGCCGGACTGATTCAGGGCCGGATTATAGAGGGACTAATGTACATACAAGTCCTTTTCGACAAAGGCTTTGGAGAACCAGGCATATGTTCAATAGCATGTTCTGATAAATTTCACAAACATTTCGACAAGTTCATGTTAAAGTAATTTGTTTGAATGTAAAAGCTAGGTTATTTATGGAAATTATTAAATATTATGTTTAAAGGGATACAAAATAAAAATTTGTTTTATGTTGCATTTACATTTTGAATATATCTAATAAGCCAAAAACACTCAGTGTGACAAACCCATACATACACAATTATTCAAAAGAACCTGATAATGCCATTTCCACCTCTCCATCTCAAGCCGGTACAGATATTAAAACGATAATTAATTTTTTTCAAACAAAAGTTACAATTTTTAAGAACACATAATTATTTGATTGAACAAAGTGGCATAAAACAAAAACAAATAAAGAAGAAAGCATTTACCTTCTGCTGGAACCATTTCATGGCATCTTCCTTAGTTAAACGATGTTGGAAGCCAACAACTCCGGTCTTCCTTCTCCTATGTGCTACATTAAAGCCTGGAAGAGACGCCAATCGTAAATAAATTACATAATCCAGAGTACACTAATTTAATTTGACACCTTAATATTTATTTGAAAGTCAAAGGAATCAATGAATCAAAAAATTACCAATAGCCCACTGTAGCAAAAAGATTCTATTGCCACATAACAAATCTCCAACTGTTGTGAGTTTTGACAGTAATGAAATTACTACAGTACAATGTTTTATATATAACTTGTCTACTATTTCCAATACAACTATTCTGAGAAGATAAGTTAAGTATATTTATACAGAAAGAGTAGAGGAAAACAAGTATAAACACAACAAATTTTAGTGCCTTTGGCACTTTCTTCAAGTGAGTAGAAACTGATTTAGCTTCATCAGCTGTTCAACCAGTTGGGTAGGTGGCAGTGGTATACACCCTCCCCACCACTTTCAGAGCTACATATCCACTAATCCAAGCTCAGGTTTAGATGCAGTTTTCCAGTCTGTATGGTGCTAATTCAATTCTTCTGAGTTGGGAACTGCTGACGTAGGAAGGAAAGGATCTGGCTACGTTAGTAGTGTAACAACGGTTAAAATTTTGATTATGGAGAGGGTGTGGGCAGAAACAAGTTTTTCAGGAACCTCTTTTCCTGAAAAGTCCCTCCCTCCCTCCCTCCCACTAAATAACAATGCACTAGTCTTTTTGTTTCACTTCAGGGAAAGGTAAAATATTAGAGAATAATATTGATCTTACATTAATATTAACTTCTAAATTTTTTAATCAATTGCGAGAGAAGTTTATAAAAAATTAAAGAAACACTTTTAGGTAACTCATAATTTTAATTGATGACTTGTAGAACAAGGACAATATTGATGATGAACAATATCAAACCTGTTGAATTTAGAAATAGGTGAAAGTGGTCTGCAACTACAACTGGCACTGACTACTGTCACTGTCAACTGACGTCTGTCGCTCAAGGTCATCTTTGTTTACATATCAATATCGTCCTTATCCTGAATTTAGATGTTCTAAATTAGAATATTTCTTTGGAATATATTGGCAAAGTTGAGGATAATATGTAAATAGTTTAAATATATAGAAGAATAATTTAAATACTAGTATTCTTAAATTGTATTTCTGGAGTGATTAAAATATTTCTTTGCTTGGTAACATTGTGAATTGAGTAGCTGTGTACCTAGTAGAGATATCAATGTCAAAACTAAAGTAAATAAGCAAGACAAACTATAATTTAGCTTAAAAAAATAGTTTTAAAATGAATGACCTTGTCTTTGCCAAAATTAAAGGTTACCCTGCCAGGCCAGCTAAAATAGTTAATATAGATAGATAAGTAAACCTTTAAAAACGCAATCAAGTACACCGTAAATTTTTTCGGAACAAATGAAACATCAACTGCCAATAAAAGTGATATTTGTTACTATTATGAAAATAGATTGAAATATCCACTGGAATCTGTGGCTAAAAAACATAGACACATATAGAAAGGCATTATTGGAATATTAAAAAGGAATATGAGACTATCAATAAAACATTGAGTCCCTCGGCAAGGGTTCTATATGAAAACCTCAACACCAAAGCCGGATGACTCACACAAGAATCAAGACAAGACTGAAGACTCTACTTTAAAGTCCTTAACAGAAGAATTAAGCCAGAAAATAGAACCTGAGCTAATATTGGTTACCGTTACACCAATATTAAAAAAAATCAGCTAAGTTAATTTAAACACGAGAACTGTTTCTGTGGAAACCCCAAAGTACATGGGTTTCAACTTCCAACTCCATGCTATCACAGAAAAATGTATTCAGCTAGAAAAAAAAACTTAATGCAAGAAAAAAATAAATTAAGAAAATTTGTTAAGTAAGATTTGTTACACTCAAATCTTAAAGGAGGAATCGAATAAATATAAAATGGAAAATAATAACTTACAGTGTGTAATCGAAACATTGGAAACTGACAAAAGGCTACTTGAAGATCAATAACTTAAAATCAAAAGTGTCTCCATTACTATCCGGTATTAAGTAAACCTGAACATTATAAAATACCAAGACATCCTACAAAATCGCTTAGAGTGAATAACTCCCAATCCACCACCTTCCATATTGATCTTGAAAATCGTTACAATGTACTTGCTCAAGATGAAAGTCCTGAATTTAGGAAAACAACACAAAATGAAGGAAAATTTACTGAAGGAAGAAATAAGTCTGATAGATACATGGCCAAATCAAAACTAAAACCTATATATAAAAATGTTCCGAGATCTAGAGAAGTGAAACATGAAACAACACTTACAATACTTGCCGATAGTCAAGGTAAACAAATAGGAGGCTTTATACAGCAGAGAACCTCAACAAACGTGAGCTCTTTTGTCAGGCCTGGAGCCAAGTTCGCAAAAGTAGTTGAAGAAGTCAAAGACCTCTCAGGAGATTTAAAAACCAATGACTACCTTCTGGTCATAGGTGGCAGTAATGATACTGAAGGAACACCTATAAAGCTCTTAATGGTTGATGTGCGTAAGTTAATTGAGAGCTCTAAACACACCACTCTCATTTTGGCTACAATCCCTACGAGGTATGATCAACCCAACCTAGATATAAAAGTTTCAAGTATTAATGTAGAAATCGAAAATATTATTAAAAACTATCATAACATAAAACTTCTTCCTTTGCACTTGCTCCCTCGGCATCTCTTCACAACACACGGTATGCATCTCAACAAAAAGGGAAAAAATCCAAACTGCTGCACAGTAAGACATGGTCGTCCAAAATGGAGCCAACTAGCACTAATGATGGAGTACTTGTTATTGAAGAGGACATGAGCCAGATCATTGACCAGTGTAAGAATGATGAATCAGTTGCGATATCACATACAGTATCTGCGGACTTCAGCAACTCAGTAAAACATATGTCTGTCGGTATAGCTGTTGTATTTAAAAATTAATTCAGTCGACCTCAGCTATCTGACCTAATATACAAAAATTTAGCCTGTCAAAAAGTAGATAATGGTCCTTTTGTTTTTAGCCTCATAACCAAACCATTGTATCATAACAAACCAACTCATCAGGATTATGATGCAGCCTTCAAACAGCTTAAACTATAATTTAAAACAAGAGGCCACAAAACACTGATATGCTCGCCTATGGGCTGTGTCAGAGACCGGATCGAGCCACAATACTTTGCTAACAACATTGTAAAATTCAGAGTTTGTCAGAACTTTGAGGGAGCATATAGCAACACGACTGCAAGAGTCAGACACTCTCTTATCATCACTGGAAACTGTGCCTATGGCCATTGAAACAGTAACTACACACCATCACCCTATGCTCCAAAATAAACTTGACATCACCAATGTTCTCCCACTAGCTGATCCTACACCAATTCAACAGTCCAACATGAGTGCTTGTGGTTTGAGTAAAAAATATGGGCAATTGAGTGACCGACAGACTGACAGTGATACTGACGAAAGTGCTATGTTTAAATCTTCAGTGAATCAGAGTTTTTTACTACAACCAGAGGAACTAGCAGTGGCATCGTAACCTCAGGTGGAGTCTCTCGTGAGTGGCCTATCTTGGATAATTCAAAAACAAATATAAATTTTCAGATTTTATACATAAATATTCAAGATTTAAAAGACAAAACCCTAACGCTAGAATGTCTCCTAATTAATTGCAGAAATATTTACTTTATTTGTATTTCAGAACAGTGGTTAAATGAAAATGAGGCAAACTTTTCTTTTCCTACCGGTTTTTATTATGCATCTTCTTATAGTCGTACTGAACATATCAGAGGAGGAACTTTAATTTTTGCTCGCAACGATATTCACGCTAAAAAATTTGATACTAAAAAGTTTTGCGATGAACTAAATTTGGAACTTTTGGCTATTATTGACGATGAATTAAAAGTAATTGTCGCATCATTATATCATTCCCCTTTGGTTATCCTCATATTTTTCTGGAATTTCTGGAAAACTTTCTAAATTTTTTAAGATCATGGCCTTATACGATTATAATTGGAGGGGACCTCAACTCGGCATTTGATGTCACTGCTGGAAAATCTACCGTGAGTAAATTCCTGAATATACTCAGACAGAACAACTTTTATTGTGTCAATAAAATGCCTACTAGGGGTGAACATTTTCCTACTGTCCTACTGTATGGACAACATTTTCTTAAAACTAAACTTTAAGCAATAATGTAATATGTAATACCTTTGATTTCCGTTTCTCTGACCATGATAGTCTTATTATGAGTGTACCACTCAGGTTAAGACTTTCAACTCTAAATAATGTTCAATCAAAAGATGTACATGTATCAAGGAAATTAATCTCTAGTGAGGATAGTATTCAGGCATTGAGGGAACACTTGTCAACTTACAATTTTACTTAAATAACAGTTTTAGTTCAAAAGAAAATTTTCAAATTTTTTGATATCTTTATAAACAATATAAATAACAGCCTACAATTGAAACAGGGCAAAAGAAATACTAAAACAATTAAAAATGAATAGTATACAAGAGCGCTAGCTACTACGAAGAATAATTTACTTTTCCTAAACAGTATTTTCAAAAACAGTGAAAGGTCAAATGAGAATCTGAAACTTAAAAATCATTATAGAACTGCTATTAAAGAGGCAAAAATGTCTTGGAATGTAAATTATATAGAACATAGTAGAAGCAAATGTAAGGCGGCATGGAACGTTACAAAAAATAATGAGGTCTTACCCACTCAGGAGTCTAAATGTAACATTTCACCAAATAGTTTAAACACCTTTTTTACTAGTTCTGTACACGATATCCAAAATAAACTCTCCAAGCCTGGGGTTACTTATGACACTCTTAACTAAAAATAAACTAATTGCTCCAGGCAACTTCAAATGGAATCTTATTTCGTCACAAGAAATTGCAAATGCAGCAAACCAACTTAAAAATTCTAATAGTAAAGACATTTATAATCTGTCAAACAACACACTGAAAAAGATTATTGAGACAATTGCGTTTCCTCTTGCTTTCTGCATAAATAAATTATTTGATCTAGGAACGTTCCCTGACCAACTAAAAATTTCTCGGATATGCCCAATATATAAAAAGGGACCTTTGAGTACTCCAGAAAGCTACCGCCCAATCTCTATTCTACCAATTGTATCTAAATTAGTAGAAACTACCTTAACGTTGCACAATTTAACTTTAGGAGCAGAAAATCGACAGTGGATGCTATGGATAGGTTGGTGCAAGAAGTCCTCCTAGCATTTGAAAATAGGAACCTTGCTCAGGCCACACTCTGTGACCTGAGCAAGGCTTTCGACTGTGTTATAAATCATCTTTTGTATAAATTAAACTTTTATGGCATTAAAAATTCTCCCTTAAATTTTTGAAGTTATACTTCTTTGCGCCCGTTAGACACTTTGGGATGGGATGTTGGTCGAGAAACCGCGTCACGCTGAAAAGTAAGAACAAATTTTTAAGAACTATCGATTAATCGATTGTTAATCGAAGAAATTACTGATAATGATAATATAGGTGTATAATAGAGATGGGCAAGAACAGTTAATTTGCGGAACAGTCGGAACCGGAACAACTCCAGGAATTGAACTGTTCCGTAAAGCTGTTCCGGAACAGTTTATGAAGAACAGTCAGATTGTAACCAAGACCAGCTAGATTCATCCAACTCCTGAGAGTTCGGAATCGGAATCGTTTGGAACCCTGAGTCTAAGGGTAAAAACATTTCTCTGCACAAAAAAAAAAAAAAACAATTATATTTCTTAAGTGGGTTAAATCAATCATATTTGGATAAATTCTTGCTTTTAATACATTTATAATTATACAAAACTGGTTGGACAAATGAGAATGACTATTAATCATCCAAAAGACAAGAAAGTAATATTGTACAAATTAGTTCACATGTTTAAATTCAATAAATATTTTAGAAAACTAATATAATAATGAACAGCTACAGAAAAACAAAAATAGTAGATAAAATAACAAAATCAAAACGTAAATTTACCATCAATAATATGGTTAAGTAAATTATAGTACTAAGACATACCATTATTTCCTAAATAAAAAAAACATGAAAGTAAAGCAAATATAATAAAATCTATACATTATTTTTATAATACAACATCAGGCCTATTATTTGCAGAATTCAGAATAGTTATAAAATACATATATACTTATATACAACTGTTTGGACAAAAGAAAAAGTCTATTGATAACCCAACAGACAAGAAAGTAAAATTGTAAAAATGACTTCCCATGTTTAAATTCAATACATATTTTAGAAAACTAATATAATGATGAAGAGGTACATACAAACAAAAATAGTAGATAAAATAACAAAATCAAAACGTTAATTTACTATGAGTAATATGGTAAAGTAAATTATACTAAGACATGCGGTCCGGAATCGGGCTAGTTTAAACTATTCATTGTTTATTGGCCGGATGTGTGTCGAGTTAGTCTTCAACGAGTTCGTCTTTAGCAAGCTGTTCCGGAACAGTCATTTCTATTTCTGGTGAACTGCATATGTGTGACGAGTTAGACTCAAACGAGTCCGTCTTCAGCAAACTGTTCCGGAACAGTCATTTCTGGTGAACTGTTCCGGAACAGAACAACTAACTCTAGAGAACAGTTCCAATAAGACTGTTCCGTTCTTTTTGGCCCATCTGTAGTGTATAATATAATAATGAAGTCACGTATAATATATTGAAGATAAATATATTGAATAATATTGAAAAATGTCTTATATTTCATTTATATATCCTGTCTGTTTGTGTGCGTGAGTGGGTGTATGAGAATGGCCAAAGAAGTATAACTTCCACCGTGTGGTCCGACGCACACCCAATTTTTTTTAAATCGTACCTACACAATAGACAGCAAAAAGTACTTGTTTAACTAAAACTAAAATTTAAATGTGGTGTCCCACAGGGGTCAGTTTTGGGACCACTCCTTTTTTTAATATCAATTAATGATTTCCCAGATTATATTCAGGCTAAGACCTTTTTATATGCTGATGATACTACTTTTATAAATTCTTGTACTTGTTTAACTAAAACTAAAATTTAAATGTGGTGTCCCACAGGGGTCAGTTTTGGGACCACTCCTTTTTTTAATATCAATTAATGATTTCCCAGATTATATTCAGGCTAAGACCTTTTTATATGCTGATGATACTACTTTTATAAATTCTTCATCTAGCATTAATGATCTGGAATATATAACACAGAATGCGCTCCAAGAAGCTATTACGTGGTTTAATGCCAATGGGTTTCTTTTGAATCAATCTAAAACGCAAAAAATTATCTTCAGCCTAAAAAGAAACTTCAAAAATCCTGACGACCATGGTTATTTTGATGCGGTAAAGTTTTTAGGGGTTTACTTTGATGAACATTTATCTTGGAATCAACATATTGATTTTGTTATGTCAAGATTATCAAGAGTTATTTATTTGTTAAGACGCCTTGCAAGTAATGCTCCAGAATCCTATGTCAGGACTGCGTATTTTGCATACTTTCAATCCATTATACGATATGGACTAATACTATGGGGAAATTGTAGTAAAATTCAAGATGTCCTATTAATTCAAAAAAAAGCATTAAGAGTAGTGACCAGGTCTGATACACTTGACCATTGAAAACCTTTATTCGTTAAATTTGAGATACAAACCGTTATTAATCTTTACATTTATGATCTCACTTGCTATGCACTAAAAAATGAGGGATATTTTAAATTTTGTTCAGATAGCCATAACTATAACACACGGAAAAAAGGTACTGTAGTAATAAGTTATACAAGACTGAGTAAAACTCTTAATTGTCATACTGTAATGTCTCTTAAATTGTACAATAGCCTAAAACCTTGTATTGATAAGTACTCTGTAAGTAAATTTAAGAGTAGATTCTACAACTGGTTGCTAGTGAACCCATTCTATAATGTCAATGAATGTTTTACTTCAAACCACATTGAATTCTAACTCATTGATTTTAAACCAACTATATAAAATACTATAGTTGACAATTGTTAACAAATTTTTATGTTAATATAATTGTTTAATGCTCTGACATAGCTTTAAGCTTTTTTTTTTTTTTTATTTTGTCGATGCTATCGTATGGTAATATGTATGACAATAAAGAATATTATTATTATTATAGAAAGAAATGAAAACGATACATACATGACAGCTTTGGAATCTAAATAATGATTGCAAATTCTAACCTTTTATATTACAATCACAGTAACACAAACTGTAGATATTAAAAAAGACATAATAATAGATGTTCAGTCTCAATCCTACTTGGCGGGGGAGTTGTTATATAGCAAGCACAGAATTTGTTTTAAGAGACCTAGACTATCAAACTAAATAAGTGGCAAGTCAGGATTTTGGGTCAACTCTTAGATTGAGAAATAGTGCAACAATTTGCTAAAACATATTTGTTCATTATAATTTATTAGAATGATTGGTTGAATTATTATAAACGTCTGCTTTGCTCATTCCTAACGGAGTGCCCACCGTAGAAAAAACAGAGTATCCTCTTGTTTAATTTGGATTATCAGAAAGGTCCATAATTTAAAATAAATAAATAACCAAAAAGATATGATAATCTCAACTTCTTACCTGGTCTTCCAAGAACAACGTAGAAATCCAATCCATAAATACCAATGGTGGGATCGTATTTGATTCCAAGATCAATGTGTTCCTGAATTCCAAAGCCAAAATTTCCTGTATCGGAGAAATTGTCTTTCCTCAATTCATATTCTCTTACCTATCAAAACAAATAAATTATAATACATTTCAATAACCGTTCTATTATGCTTATAAGTAGATTTTTTTTATCCTACTATCATTTTGAAAATTGCTGCAGTTTTTTAGCACAAGGCCACGAAAAGGGCAAGATAGTAAAATATTGCCTCTGTGGTATGGGGGTGTACAATTTATGGCTTTCATTTAAAATTTCAAAGCAGCCGTGCCTTGAGTTACAGGTACCATATAAGTACAAGTACAACAAATGTATTTAAAAAATAAACAAAACATCACAATTAGATTCTTTTTAGTGAAATCTCGAAATTGTAGTATCACAATCAATTGTACCAAATACTTTGCGTGATTATCTTTATAACAGATCATTTTTTATGACTGCATGTAAATCTGACAGCAGTGTCTGTCCGTCAATAGTGCTCAGTCTATATTGTAGAAATTATTTGCAGTGTACAATATTTTAATAGTACTTTGTACAAAATTTAAAATGTACAGTACTTCTTTTAAGTCGAACACTTAATTACCAACATGACACAGACAAGCAATGTTGTCTGCATATTTTTACTTATTTTGTTTAAACTAGAAACATAACCATTATATGAAATAATATTTGAGTATCATACACTTTGTGTTTTAATAGGTAAATCAATTCAAATAAATTAACATAATTTTTACAATGTTCAATAGAATATTTTATTGTATATTAATGAAGAATTTCACCTACAAAGTAGGCATCTTCATTCATCAGCAAAAAAATGGAATGGAAATCATGATAATTTTAAAACTAGTCCAATTCAAATAATTTCTTCAATTACAAAACTGGAACAATAAAATAGATAATAAATGTTTTATTTTAATGAGCATAAATTATGAAAGTAACTACCGGAAACTAAATTAATATAATTTAAGTTACAGATAAAATTACTTACGATTTATAATTTTACGAGTCAATTTTGACTTCCAAAAGGAAGTTTAATTATTATACCAAGCTTACTGTAAATAAAAAAGACCAAACAAAATTCACTTTTATAAGACGATAAATTTACTTTTTAACAATTAATATTTGATTCCAGCAATATATAAATATCAAGTTCTGCTTTATTTAGTTGTCAAAAGGTTTATACAAGTCAAACTTATTTTTATTAGTAGAATTAATTGCAGGATGTAGTTCAAAGTCCATTCACTTACATGAAGTGCCAATGTTATCAGAGTTTTTTTAATTAAAAATATTATAAAAGTTTTTAGCTTACTTTAAGACCTCTTTCAAGAATTTCTTCAGCTTTTGCCCCTCTCACAGTACAATGTACAGCAATTTTTTCATTTCTTCGGATGCCAAAGGATCGCACAGTGTAGCGGGCTTTGGAGAAAACTGGCTGCTGACCAGTAAGCTGCTCCAATACCTAATAAAATAAATTAAAGTTGTATTTGCTGAGTGTACAGAACCTTTATAAATAATTTAACTTTATAAAAATCCATGGTAAATTATCTGTTACTGTTTGTTAAGTCATCCCTAATACTCAGGAACTCTTCAGGACGTTATTCTTCTGACTTTAAATGAAAAATATACCATATCCTTCATGTTAACCTTTATCGTGTAAGCGCATATACGTGCATATATTGATTTTGCTCTAAACACCGTAAGTGCATATACACGTAATAATTACAAATATAATATTTTCGTAATAATGTTTCTAATTTAATCTGGTAGTGCGTTTGGGTTATGGGCGGTGACTCATGAGAGACACATTGTGCTTTTGTTGGCCTGTCAATCACTTCAAGACTGGTTTTTGTCTGGCAGTGTACATTTTCGCTGTGCCGCCCAACTCCACAGCTACTGTTGAGCCGAGCGGTTGTCATTGTCCACCGCCTCACCTCTTACAAATTGTGTATTTAGTTGTTTTATCTTTACTTTAGTTTTAACATACTTTAGTGATATATGGAGGGTTCAGTGTTAAAGTGAACCAAGTCCACTGAACCAAGTTTTGAGAAAAACTCATCTAAAGTTAAATAGCTGTAATTAATTATAGGTTTATCTTAAAACAATTTTAACAACTAAATATCAATTATATGAGCCTAACTAAGATTACACATATGTAATTATTTAAAAATAAATTACCTGTATTCTGTTCGACCACCGTTTAGTGAAATGCGCAGGACTTGGTCCACTTTGCCTCTGAAAGATTCTTAAATTATGGGATGAAATGAAACAATATAAAACATTTGGAAGTAGTTTATGTAATATACAGTGATTGATTACAAAATAGCTTTTTTTTACAAATATTCAATTTCATCATTTTCTTCGTCCTCATGAGAAGCTGAAGACCGAGTTGCCACGGCGCCAGGTAAGTTCCTGTAGTATTCGTAATAGATTGGAGGAATGAATGGGAGAAGTGACATCATGTCCTTTTTCTTGGCATCTTGCATTGGTCTGCGTGTTGAGTAAAGGCAGGTTTGTGCTACAGAGGTTAGGCATTGAACAGGTCTTCCTGCATCTGTTTTATTCTTTTTCAAGTAAATTGTTCGAAAAACTGACATTTCATTTAGGTTTTCTTTAAATTGAATTTCAAAAGGTGAACCTCTTTTGAACTTCAACCAGCGAAATTTCAACCAGTTAAGCGGTTCCTTGTCTTTGTCTTTCTTCCTATTGGTAATAGATTTTTCTAATGATGCTGTACTCAAAAATTCTCTTCTTTCCATGTGTACCACTTTGAAATGAGGTTGTTTCTTTTTAGCGGATTGTATTATTTTAAACCAACCTTCCGGATTATAAATGAACTGATGCTTTTTACTCTCTCTTTCAATCACACCGAATTCAGTGTCGTTCGGTAAAAAAGAATGACCAGATACCAGAAACTTAAGTTCAATTTTTTCAACTTGCAACTCAGGTTCTTGAACAAGTTTTAACAGTGTTAGGGCCATTTTTATATTTCTATTTTGCCCTGTACAAGAATCTGAGTAGAAAACAATATGTTTGTATTGGCTGGCATACTTCATAACATGCTTGCGGATACAAGAGGCAAGGTCTTCAGAGCCCCTTCCCCCCTCAGTTTCATCCCATACGTACATGTAACCAGTGGAGTCGTTAAATGAGTGAATTCCAAAATTGTATACATACAGGTTCCTCTTGTAGTATGCAACAGATGTGGACAGTTTAGGGAAAGGCAGTGCCTTCTGTAAATCAAATGTACAAACGTACTTGTTCTCTGAAGCAGACTCCTTGTCTTCTTTTAGGGCTTCCCTGGCTTGTTCTGCTTTACGTAAGTGCAATTCTTTTTCTAACTGTAGAGCTCTTTTGGCTTCCATGTCATTTTCTATTTTCATTTTTTGCAATATTTCATCACAAACTTTGCATGTGTCTTTAGATGGAACCTTAAAATGCAAATTGAACTTAGTAGAGAATACATGGTAATAATATTTTTCTTTTACTGGTTGTTTGTTCTCATGAGCACATTTTTCAACATAAAGGTTGTACATTTTTTTAATGTTCAGCTCGGGATTTAGATATTTTTTATTAATATTATCTTTGCGAGAATAGTGGCTTTGATAGCTTGGAAAAGACTTAATATGTGCAATCACATCTGTATCGTCAATTTTATTTGAAGGCCCTTTCCCCCTAGAGTCAATTACTCCAAAAACCTCCTCTTTACTTAGACATCGAAACAGCCGTCCCCAACTGATTTGCAACACTCGTAAAAAATACTTCTTGCATACTCTGATAGTTTCATCTTTGACAGGGATAAAATATTGATAGGTCCTAGTTTTTGTGGGAGCAGATCCATCTCTAGGTCGAGACCTGTGAATCTTTGAAGCTTGAACAATTCCTCGCAAAAACACATTTTGTTTAGAAAAGTCAGCTAGCTTCCAAAACGATTCAAAGAACCTTTCTACATCATCCTCTGATTTGAAGAGGCTAGGACATTTCTTTGGGCAGTCACAGTTAAGGTTTCTTTGAAAGATTTTGCTTGGAATAGCTACATTTTTTGCAGTTACATAAGGCTGCCCACTGTTACGGCACAACTTCCTTTTATTTCGAGTCCACTGTGTTTCATTTTTTGGACGTTTTCGTCCACGCGCCTGAGTTGCACCAATCTCTAATTGAATATTTAATTGTGTACTTGCTGATGAACTGGACTCCATCACAGTTGCTGATGTTGACGGTCCAGGAACTGATTCATGATCCTCTTGTCCTGCAACTGGAGACTGTGCTGACTGCCCACCTGGTGCTGACGTCTCTTCGTTGAATCCTGGTCGGGGACACAAACTTGGATCGTCCACTGCATTGCTGTCATCTGAAATCAATCCAAATAAATTATTACATCGTATTTAAAAAATCAACCTGAAAAGCAAACACAGATAACACGTGTTTAATGTGGTATTTAAGGAAAAAATATTAAAATAAATTTCACTCTAAATTAGTGGCAAGTTATAATTAACTGATTACTTATCACTGTTGAGAATCATGTTTCACAGTTAGAATAGGGCTTATATGTGTGTGATTTCATAACTGAATTTAAATATTTGTAAAGAAATGGTTACATCATCCACCTACAAGGAACCTAGGCCTATTGGTAAAACTATCACATTTAGCATGATTCATTTTAAAGCCCAAGTCTGTTACATTAGCCAAAGAAATTGTGAAACAATAATAGAACATAACAAATCATGTTAGTTCTTTACACAAGATTATAGTTATAACCTCCAATAAAGGCTAAAACATATCAGGGCTTATATGAACAAAGCACTAACCTAAAAATTTTACAATGTTTGTAACTCACCTGTTGAGTATTCATCAATATTGGGGCTCCAATCTTCATCATCAGACATTTTAACAATATAAAATATGAGTTACAAACTATAAAAACATATTTAGGTTAAAAAATAACTTAAATTCAAGCGTTAAAAGCTGCTGAGCAAATGTTAACAAATAGCCACTGGACTTGGTTCACTTCAACAATGAAGAAAATACAAATGTTTTCTGTGCATATGTAAACTACTGCTCCCTGGTGGGAAAATAATGAACTTAGGACTTGGTTCACTACTGCACTGAAAAATTAACAGTTTTAGCCATCTATTAGCACTGCTAGAACCAAATGGGCAAAAATTGGACTTGGTCCACTTTAACTCTGAACCCTCCATATGTTAGTAATTTAGTGTCAATATGAATAATCCACTCGATTTTTGACTTTGTGGAAGGTACTACATACATCATATTCAAGTGCTATATGTATTTACTTAAGTTTTATTAAATGTGTTATGTGCAGGCCCTGTCTTTATCAGTTTATGTAAAAGTAAATGTACTTAAACATATTTTACTAATAGTAATATTTTGTATTGATTCATACTGTAAAAGTGATTTATGCCTCCCTTACTTTCAAGTAAAAGTTTGCTTATTTACATATTTATATATAAGGAAAAAAAGTTAAAGTAAGCTAATAAAAGTTTAAAAATGTTATCATATATTTTATTTTCCTTTACAGACCAATAACAAAAATGAGCAACTAAAAAATATAATTTTGATTTCTTTACAATAAATTAGTGCTTAATGGAAAATAGGCTTTGTATAAATGGCACTTAAAGGGTTAAACCTAATAAAATAACAATAATTTTAAGTTCTGATTCGGTTTACTTTCCAGTCTGGTTATTTAATGGATACTAAGTTTTCACAAAACTTAAAAGTGTAAAAAATGTCTTAATTACTGAGGAGCCCTACAGAACGCAGGATTCACTCCACTGAACTTTCTAGACAATCACCACCATTTGCGACTTTTAACCCTCCTGTTGTTTATTGCCGATGCGTCAGCAATTCAGTACGTCTCGTAAATGTTTATTGCGATGCGTCGGCAACTGTGCAGTCCATTGTTTTTTTTTATTTTTATTTTTTATTTAACTTCACTCGCCAGTTGACATGGGCCTACAGGCCTGTGCGTCAACTTTATTCAACGAGTGAAGTACCGACCGTTGGCTCAGTGGGGATTCGAACCTTGGACCTTGCCCTCCGCAGTCCGAAGCCTTATCCACTGAGCCACCACGCCGGCAAGGACAGTTACATGTTACATATGCTATTCTGGCATTATCGTTCCGTCAATAATACTATATGTGGTATCAATCGAAACAGGAGATGATACCGAATAATCAATAGTTGAGTATGATCGATTACACGCATCGAGAGAATTGTGATTTGTTTACAAAATAGCTGTAACAGTCAGTGAAGGAGATCGGCCATCTTGACTCGCCGGTGTTTACGTTTGTGTTAGTGTTGGTGATTTATTTAGTCATAATGGGAGATGAAATGAGGTCAAGTGACATAAGGGAATTATTAGAAGATGAAATAAGTGACAGTGGGAGTGATATTGACTGTGAAATACCTCCTTCACCAGTATCTTTACTTGATTATTCATCGGGCAGTGGTGAGGAGTATCAACCTAACCCTGATGAACTGGACACTTCTGATGAAGAAATTCATGTAAATAGACCCGTAAATCCTGTAAATAGACCTGTAAGTCCTGTAAATATTAGTAGAAATAATAGTCCACCTCATGTTGTCCCTGTAAATTTAACAAATCCTTGGGTTAGAGTTTATCCCCCTGAAGTAGAAAGGGATGTAGGAGATGATTTCAAAGTAAGAAATCCTGGGCCTAGGAACTGCCCTCCTAGAAATAGCGAGCCAATCGCATATGCAATGTTGTTTTTTTCCCTTCCTTTTTGGAATCACTTGTCAGAGAGACTAATAAATATGCTGACAAAATACTACAAAATAAAAGTGACTCTGGCCCTCTGAAACGTGTTTCTAGAATAAAAAAATGGAACAAAGTTGGTGTCCAAGAAATGAAAAAATGTATTAGTTTACTGATAGACATGGAGTTGTCTGGTCTCAAGAAACCTATGGTGACATTTTGGGACACTAGGCCTTCACAGCATTGTCAATTCTATTCCAAAACTATGACCAGCAATAGATTTCTAACCATTTTATCAAACCTGCACTTAACTTCTACAGATAGTATCCCAAAAGGACAGCCTGGCTATGATCCTTGGCACAAAATTCGTTTTTTTTTTCAATCATCTAAATAACTCATTCAAACAGTTTTTATACCATCTCAAAACATTTGTATAGATGAATCCCTAATTGGAATGAAGAACAGATGCCCATTCATTCAATATTTACCTAACAAGAAACACAAGCAGTATGGAATAAAAAAGTTTGAACTTAGTGACAGCCTAACTAATTATGTATATCACATAGAGTTTTATAGTGGGAAAGACTTCTTAGCCACAGATGACAACCTACCATTTACAGAAAAGGTGATTTTTTATTTACTGACTAAAGGTAATGTTTTAGACAAAGGCCATCATGTATATACCGATAATTTTTACACAAAAATCCCCCTGGCCATAAAACTTGCTAACAGAGATACTTTTACCTCTGGGACAATCAATAAAAGAAGCAAACATTTGCCAGATGCAGTAAAGAATGCTAAATTAGAAGCAAGACAAAGCCTGTACTACAGACAAGGTCCAGTACTGTTGGTTTCATTCAAACAAACAAGAACTAGGAAACCTGTTTTAGCTCTCTCAACGGCCACTCACGCAGAAGATAAAATGATTAAAAGTAAGAAAACCAACTTGCAAGGTCTGAAACCACTTCTTATACATAGATATAATCAGTATATGGGAGGGATTGATGTCAGCGACAAAGCTATTTACCACAACTCATGTAACAGGATGACGACAAAATTTTGGAAGAAGATGTTTTTCAATCTCTTAGATATTGCTCTGTACAATTCTTATGTATTATACAAAAAAAATACAGATAAACCCATAGCTAGAAGGGACTTTATCATCAATATTGCTGAGGCCTTAGCGGCAAGTGAAGAAGACCAGCCTACATTAGACACTGCTGAACACTGTTTGATCAAATTGGATGGCAATTCAGAAAGGAAGTGTGCAGTATGCTCTCACACAAAAAAAAAGGGCCAGAACAAGGTCTTATTACCCAGGATGTAACTGAGGTGTTCACAGAGAGTGTTACCATAAGTTACAGCATTATTGGAGGCCTACTAGGGGAGGAAGAAAAAGGAAGGCAAGTTCAAGCGACTTGGACTGAAAAAGTCGATTTACGTTGTGTGTGCATAGTTTTGTTTTTTGTCCTTTCCAATTTTTGCTGAGCAAAACATTTGTATATATTGTATATATTTTTAAAGTTTACTAAATTTTGAACAAGATGGCTATCCTGGATTTGTTTGTTTGTGTTATTTTATTTCCATGGTAACAGTGAAAACTTTTCTAAAACAACGAAAAAAAATGTTTTCTTCAGTTTTGGATGCACAAAATTTTTCAAAATGAAGGTATGTACATAAAACATATTGTAAAATATTCAGTGTAATAAAACAAATAAAATGATATATAATAGTATGTATTTATAATAATAAATATATTTTATATTATTTTTCAAACAAATGTCTGGAAATCAAGCTAAATCCGCCCAACATTTTCAGGATACATAGTGAACACTAGGAGGGTTAATGTAATGTCTTTAAATTATAATTTTGAAACAAAATCTTCACCTGATATAAAGAATTCCTGTGTTCTGTATTTAGCTCAAAACAATATGAAATAAGTTTCCAAATTTTTAATTGACTTGTCTCAGCCTAAAAACACCTTTTGTGGATGAAAAAAACAAGCAGCATTAAAGGTGGTGAGGTAATAAGAAGTTATCAATCAATTAATTGGATATTAAAATAGAAACTAAGTAAATGAAAAGCTACGCTTAACATCTACAAAAAGTGATGAAAGAAAGAAATTACTGAAAAATTATTCACTAAAGTAGTAACATGTACACAAAAGAGTCTCTCTCTACTCACCTGAAGAAAGTGCCAGTGGCACTGAAAATTTGTTTCTTTTGTGTATGTTACTACTACTCTGGTGTTAGTGAACCTGTCTTCTAAGGTAAGTTTGCTGATGTCCTATCTCTCCAATATACTAATTCCTGGCCTAGTGCCCATAAACCTAACCTAAAATTGAAAAATTATTTATAAATTTTTTTAGCTATTGGAGCATGAAACATTATGAGTACAATGGTTCCCAAGCTGCTGATTCCTAATAGTCTTATTGTTAACCCTTACCGGGTTGAATTATACTATGCATAATGCACATTTATTTGGGTTTGGTGTAAAAAGATAATTTCTTTAATTTGTATGTTTTGTAGCACCAGTATAAATAGTAAGTAAGAAAAATACTGTTTTTAATAAAAATAGTTTTTTCTTATTTTTTGTAGCAAAATAATATAAAATGGATATATCTGTCTTACGTCTATAAAACATGTATACTTTTTTTTCTTAACCTTACTCTGCCCATTCCTCATAGCATATTGATCTGTGCGAGGAACTTATTCAGACAGAGTAAGGAGGTTAACCAGTAAAGTAGATAATCTTCCAGATTATGATTACTGATTAATCTTCCAGTCTAGGCCGGATTTGAACCAGCGCTACCTCTATAACACAAGCTCAAAGTCCTGACGCCTTAGACCGTTCGGCCACCGGCTCGTCCAAAAAAATTATAGGAGTTAAGAATAAAATAACCTTTAAAGGAATAAGAAAACTATTTATTATTACTGTAACTCAGGACAGTACTGTAACTACCAAAGTGCAAAACAGCTGACTGCCGGCCGTCATAGCTGTAGTAGAGGTTAAAATGTCCATGTCATTTAAAAACTAATTGAATACATGAGCAAACCTGAAATAAGACGCTAACAAACAAATTGCATTAGTTGTAAAGTTTTCAACTTTACGAAAATAAACGTCAAACGCCCGCAACTCTATAACATAATGTGGTATATATCCGTAAGTATAATTACATGTTTTCAAATCAATGATATCTGAAAGAATTTCAGGTAATACATTAATTTTACCTTCAAGCATTAGATTATATGCATTCCATTTTGTTAAACTTACCTCATTTATTTAAAATTTGTTCTGAAATATTATATGTACTTACATTCTCCTATTATTAATCCATTTGGCACTACTGTCTTCTTTTTCGTCCAACAAGGAAATGCCACAGATTTGTTTTTTTGGCAAATAATATTAACTAAAAGCAACTATTAAATTACAATGAACAATAGCTTCATTAGGCTATTGTATGTAGAAAGCAATTGAAAATCATAAAACACAAAAAATAGTTAACCAATTAAAAAGGCCTTTAAGTCTGCAGATGCTGTCGGCCATAGTTTTCATCTAATTTTTTTTTAATTGTAAATTAAAATTAAATGGATTGTAAATCAGCTTACCTTAGCTGCTCGAGTAAGTCTGTCACCAGATTCTCCCACACAAATATTCAAGCAGAGTTTGCGAATACGAACTTCTCGCATTAAATTCTTGGTCTTGTCTTTAGGCTCTTTTTTTGGTTTTTGAGCATGTGGGGTAACAACCTTTTTTACTTTTTCCTGTGTACAAAATTGTAATTAACATAAAACAGGAACAGTAAGATAGGTCATGTCTTTAATTATATACTTCAGTATGATGCGACTTACAAAATAAATAAATTAACAATGGCTTATATTTTTTTAAATGAAGGGTGTAGGCCTACCTACCTACTTACTTAGTTAGTAAATTGTAAGCCTGTGTTTTTATTTTTCAACATAGATTGAATTTACAACAGCTTAACCTAAAAACAATGAAGCATTTTTAAGTGTTGGAAACAATGAGTGATATGGTACAATATCACTAGCAGGCATTAGTCCATAATGCATAATAGTGCGTTTTGATTAACACGCACCCAATAATCAACGTTCAGACCAAGTAGTCACATCAAATTTAGCAATCTGATGTGATTTGATAGTGAGGCATCTTTGAAGTCGTTAGTAGTTATGCAAAATTCAGGATTCAGGATCCCTTTAATAAATGTTCTGACCACATACATATTTAATTATATGGATAGAAAAATCTATATCATTTAAATGTTCAACATGAGGAAATACTGACAAAAACATTCATAGGTGCATGTTTTACTATCTTCATTATTTGGTATTTTTTGTTATCTGATATGGACTTTCAAGTTGAAGAAAATAAAAA
>JAQJVL010001250.1:0-224079 GCA_035578905.1 Stictocephala bisonia | reverse complement strand
TATCATTTGGAATAACTCTTTTCCTAACCTAAAATCACATAATGGTTTGTCGCTTAAATAACCTCATAAATGTTTAGTCTCATTACATTTATTTTATTATAAATTTAAACATCCCTCTTCTTTTTTACCATCCCTTTTTTTTAATATATAAACCAGCATATATTCTTTGTTCGTTTCCTCTTCTTCCAGTAACAAAGCAACAGTTACCAGTAAAATTCGTCTAGACCACTACCGCTTCACAATTTAATAAACGGAACTAAGGTTTTCTTGGAAACCACCCACATGCCGAGCTTGAACGTTTGTCAAATTCAGCTTGATTACATCATTACACAGACTCTCACCCCTAAAGTAGTCTGGGAAACCGTTGTTTTAGGACTATAATTGTGAAAATGGATGATACAGAAAATGCATTTTTTAATTTAAAAATATACTTCATTAATATTACATAAATGTTAATTGTTTTGCTGAATCCTGACGAACTAGTTGTTAGTCTGAAGATCTTGGTAGTGGAGTACATTCAAGACGTTGAGTTTATTCTCCGCCATCCACTTCTAATTGGAACTGAATACCAATAATGAATTCTGGCCCACGTCTCAACCAATTGCAAGGGAGTGTAGCATAGATAAATCGTAACCTATGTGCCTTAGTTTTCGATTGGGGTCTAGGCTGTCACAATTAACGTGATCCCTAAACTCATGTGTATAATGCAATCACTAACTGTGTAGGGCGAACCTACAAAGTCATAGGTCAAATTTCATTACACACACGAGTTTGGGGATCACGTTAATTGTGATGGATTTGTGTATACCACAAATTTTTTTCACATTTAATTACCAAAACTTACAGGTAGTAGACATTTAGAACAATAGAATTGAACAACTTGTTTATAGATTTGACAAGTCCTTTAATGTCAATAATAATCTATCTACCTGAAGAAACTACATAGAAAAATTAGTAGTAGCTGCAGAAAAATTAGTAGTAGGTTGAATACATAAAAAAAAACCTCTTCAAGTACTGCTTTTTATTTTTTACCTAAATGGATAGCCCTTACAAGAGTAGAAACTTCACACACACTCACATTTTCTTCTTCCTGTTTGGTCTTCATTTTGTAATTCCAGATGATCTCTCCATTAGCATTTTCTTTTGGTTGGTGCCAACTATCTGCTGCCACTGCATAAATATATCGGCGTCTTGAATCTTGGAATTTATGCATATTCAATACACTGTAAAGTCATAAATCATAAAGATAACGTTTTCTTGTCAATTGTTAATCTTACAACTGTTCTTACAACTCTTGTAATTCAATGTGTTATAAAAAATCAAAACCCACCAACTGCTTTCTCTTACACATCGTAGTGACATATTAAATAGTCAATGACTATTTCATAGTCTAAAAACTGACTTAACATAGTGTCCCAAAAAAACTTAGGTTATGCAATGCCCCATATATGTAGCAATGAACTGTGTCTGCCAACTGCCTCAGGAATGTTCAAACTACAAACTGCTTTACTTGGATCAGAGGTAAGAGACTTGATCCAACCATTGAACACCTAAAAGAATAATGCCTATTTATTATTAACCCTTTTGAGACCGGCCTATAATACAAAGGATAAGTCAGAAATACGAGGCTTTTGAAGGTTTTTTGCAGATTTTCAGAGAAATGCCTATATTTCAGTAACCCTGAATCATATCTTCTTGAATATTTTTTTATTTCAGAGACTACAAAATGTTTTGAAAATATAAGGCATTTAGCTGAAAATATCAATTGTTTACTTATAATTTGTGAGCAAGTTTGAACATTTTTGAAAAAAAAAAAAAAAAAAATCAAACAACCTTAATACATTATAAAAAAATAATGAGAAGTAAATCCAAATTCCAAAAAGTGATCTATTATGTTTTTCATAGGGATTATGTTTCTTAGCAACTAGAAAAAGTAACATTTCGGGGAAAATCTGCAGTTAGGAACAATTTGTAGTTCAAGCAAGACCCTACTCAAACAATGTTGGTATTATTATGCTAACCATGTGGAAAAAATAACAGAATCTTGTTCCACATAATAAATGTAAACAAAGTACACAAAAGACAACATAAACAATCAAATATGTAGACTAATTACAATGTAGATTGCACAGTTAACAATGTCAGACATGAACAGTTGCTGTCTATACATACTGGTAGTAGGGATGCAGCAAAGCACGACTAAACAGATCTCAAGTATACGAATATTATTTAACTTATTACTATAAAATCTATAATATTTCATTACCCTGGTTATTTATCTCCATTATTTAGTAAACATTTGATTAAACAGGTTATGAGACAAACATACAAAATTACTGCATAGCTTCTGATTTTATCAGAACTGGGTCTCAAAAATATTTATTCCTGAGGAATGTAAAAAGGTTGGTCAGAATGGATGCATTCTTATTAAATTCTCAGAAGTGCATCTTAGCTTATGAACATCCTTATAGCTCAACACTGGGAATTAAAATAGAGGAGTTACCATGAGGTAATACTTGTTTAATTAGTCCAAAATGACAGTTTTGTTTTTTAATAAAATAAACATACAAGGACTAAATATAAACACACCAAATAAATGGTTTTTCACACAAAATAAACGACACTTCACATCAAATACGCAAAAAGATGACAAATCAGCAATGTTAAGAAAATAATATATTTTAAAAATCAGTTATTATGGCCCCGGACAGGTGATCATATAATATGGTACTTCAGTGTTTCACTCTATCTGTCCAACATGAAAAACTGAACATCGTGTTTCAGACCAAGTGATCCCATCTTCGGGTTTTGTGTCTATTACGTAACACATGACGTTAACTTTAAACACATAACATTTAAAGAACAAAGGTCACAAATGTTATTTTTTACATTAAAATGAGATTAAACGAGGTAACCATTGACCTTGATTTGTGTACAAGATTGTTTAACATTACACTGGATTCAAAATGTATTTTGTCATTGAGCAAATGTGGACTATTTTTCGATTAGTACTCTGCCACAGTGTTTAACAGTTTACTTTTGGGGCAAAATGAATTATCTGTAAATTTTCATCTATTGATTTAACGCATCCAGTACGAGTCTGCGGGGTAAGCTCTGTAAGCGGAAGCGCGCAACGGAGTATCGTGAGCTCAGCATTGGGCCGGCAGACTTCATATTCAGTGAATGTGTTGTTGTTCCAACTCAACCTTGACGTGCAGTTTGTTTCCGATTCCCGCGTTTTCGGCCTGTGCTAACCATGTTCAATGACTTTCAAGTTTGTTTACGTGTTTGTACAGTTATATTATTGTGTTGTATATATTATGTTATTCTTGTACATTCATATTATTGTTTTATATTTTATAATATTATATCACATTTGACAATTTCCACAAAGACCAGCAATAAAGCCTCAGCCATTCCAAATAATGTAAATAATTATTTCATGTACTATAAAAACTAACAAAAAAGTGTTTGATATGGTTTTACATGTATTTAATGTAATTTCGAACGTTATAGACACAGAGTGTGTGACAAAACCGGCAAAACATGCTAACCCCACTGATCGGAGGACCGAACTGAGACATTACCTATGGAGCCATTTTGGATGACACATATTTTTTTGGTCATAAACAGTCTTCTAATGTCATAAGGAAAGTTTATTAAATTACTTTATATGTTAGCTTCTGGGGGGATAAATATGTATTTCCTTTAGCAGTCAATGTGTTAAAAGAATGATTGGCATCAAAGAGCTATTGAGCAACGTGTGACTTCTATTTACTCTACTTGGGGTCATGGCAGTGTTTTTAAATCTTGTGCGAAAAGATCTTCCTGTATGGCTTATGTGATACCCTGGACAGTCTATGAATGAGATCTTATAAAACTACAGTTTTATCATAGTTATTATCAGTACTTTTTTTAACTACAGGTTTTTGTAATATATTAGATGTTTTAAATGCAGGGTTCTATGTTTATTCCTGTTGAGTTTTCTTTCTTTAAAAGGTGATTAAGATATATATTACAGTAAGTCTCGTAAACTCGACACAATGTGGACTTAAAGGGTGTCGAGTTTTAAGAATGTCGAGTTTGCCGAATTCAATGTAAAAATCAATCAAACACAAAATTGTTTGCAAAAGTGTTTAATATTTACAATTTAAACTATTTACATCAATATAACAGGTCTATAATGTTGTTTCTTGTTTTAATGCTGTTATAAATAGGCTACGTATTAACTAAAAGCATACTAATGTTTATTTGAAAAAGTTGGTCACAATCAATAATGACGTTAATAAAAGATTAAATAGAATAAAAGTACAGTAAATATATCAATAAACTAAAATCGAATACTAGACCGTAATACCTGTACTATAAATACATTAGATTATATTAGATTAGATACACCGGGTTGTAGTCCTGTCACCAAGCCCAATGCGCCTAGACTCCATGGCCCTTTGTGCCCTGAGACTGGCGACAGTGTCACAAGAGACCAGTCCCCCTTATGAAGGACATGATCTCCCCGAGTGTAGCCCTTCTAATATCCTCTGGTTCCAGAAAAGCGGCACCCAGAGTCCTGTACCTAAGAGATGAGAGCTCCACAATGACAAAAGATGTGTATGGAGCTCTCCTCATCCTCCTCACAGAGCCTACATGTGGAGTCCTCTGTTAGGCCCATAATCTTCATATGTCTGTTAAGAAGATTGTGTCCGGTCAGCATTCCCGTAACCACCCTCACCTTGGCCCAGTTACAGCTCAGCAGATCTCCGCTGTACCTGCGATCCGGTCCCTGGATAAGAGCACGAGACTGCCTGAGCCCGGACTCTGTCCTCCATCTACCATCGTGTTCCTCAGAGGTCCACCTGTCAATTCTTCTTTTTACCTTTTGAAGAGGAATACCAAGAGCCGGCTCTGGCCCCAGCAGCTGGCACTTTGCCCCTCTCCTAGCCAGTGCATCGGCTCTCCCATTCCCATCAATACCAGTATGCCCAGGGACCCATAAGAGATAAGACCTGTTTACGCTGGCAAAGAGTCTCGAGGATCCCCTGGCACTTTGTACAGCGCTACACAGACATTGGTATTGACCCGGACGCCACCCCTACATAGACAATGATACTATGTAAATAATAAATAGGACCATAAATACGGTTATTTGGTGAGTGGCAATGCCCCATAACCTTGTGCCTCCGGTAGTCAAGAGGACCATAAATGCGCATTTTTGTTGAGGGACAATGCCCACAATACACGTACAGTGGTATTAACCCACCCACCCGCCCATACACGTACAATGGTACAGTTGATACAATGTAGTGTGATTATATATAACTGAGATGAGATTATATGTAACACACATACTACCGTACAATATGTACTATTAAGCCAAATGATCCACCCGCCCACCCGTACACGTACAGTGCTAATGACCCACCCGCCCATACATACACGTACAGAGCTAATGACCCACCCGCTCACCCATACACGTACAGTGCTAATGACCAGCTTAGAGCTGGTACGTGGTGCCATGCTCCTGGCTGTCCGAGCAGATTGAGACTACTCCTCCGAAGCCACCTAGACGCATATCTTCTTGTGTGGCTATCATGATAGCCATCACCTCCGCCTAGAATACGGTTGCATGGGCCCCTATAGGTACAGACAGAACTTTCCGTGCCCCCCTCCCGTACACCCCCGCACCTTCTTCTATAAGTGAGCCGTCTGTATACCAGACGCTTCCTTTGACTTGTGCGGGCTCGGTACTCCCCATCCACTCATCTCTGCTTGGAAGGAAGGCCCTAACCCGCCTGTCAATTCTGTACTTAGGTACCATTAAGTCTGTTCCCATCGAAATCAACGGGTCCAGACCAATGTCCCCAGATAGTATACCCCCATGGAGTCCTGGTTGGCCAGACAGCCAGCCACCAGTCGTCCTTATTCTGAAGGCCGCTTTACAGGTCTCCCCTTTTACAAACAGGTCCATTGGGCGGAGCCCAGTGAGGACCTCCATCGCCGCCAATGGGGTTGTTCTAATTGCGCCTGTAATTCCCAGGCATGCCATTCTCTGACATCTGTCTAGTGTTAGCCTTGCACTATTCTGTGCCATGGCCGGCCACCAGACAACAGCCGCATAACATAATGAGGGCCGAAGTACACTCGTGTATAGCCAGTAAACCATCTTTGGTTTAAGACCCCACGTTGTCCCGATGGCCCTCCGACAAGCCCAAAAAGCCATTCTGAACTTCCTGGCTTTATCCTGAAGGTGCTTGAGCCAGTTCAGTTTAGCATCCAGGACTATAAATACATAATGCACTTATGTAGCCTAAACACTTACTTGATAAAAGTTGTATGCAAAATGTCATTGTGAGGGGAAGAAACGTGTAATTTTGGACTGCTTCTCCAATTGAGATCTGCGATGCGCTGCATCATCACGTAATCTTCTTAAAAACAAGATGTCTGCTGCCGATGCGCCATGCTGCTCGAAGTACCGCAGCGCTCCCTCCACAGCCTGAAGTCCATCACTGTGACTCATTTTCTCTTTAGCAACATCATCGCCATCATCTTCGGAACCATCTTCAATTCGATCTTTTTCAGTCACAGCCAAAACAATTTCACTGTCTCCTAAAGGCTCACTGTTTCCATCCTCTTGCTTCCAATTTTCCACATCCTCTTCTGTTGCTTCTTCAGCGCCCGGGACCCTCCTCAACAAATCCACCAAGTTCAAGTTGCCTTCAGAATCTTTTTTTTCTTCAAACTCATTTCCCGCATGATCAAGCAACTTTCTCCATGAACGGACAAGGGTCATGGCTGGAACTTCCTCCCAAGATTGAGAAATCCAACCAACAACATCCAGTAAATCAATTTTCTTCAGTTTGTGAATCACATCCATTCCTCCATCAATGGCTTGGATTATAGATGAGAGAAGCTTCTGTCTGTATATTTTCTTTACTGTTTGTAAAACACCCTGATCCATTGGTTGACATAAAGATGTCACGTTTGGTGGAAGAAATAGTGCTTTTATTTCACCATTTTGCAAGTGTTCAACATCAGGATGAGTCGAAGCATTGTCGAGCACCAAGAGCGCTTTCCTGGGAAGACCTTTTTGTTTTAAAAATTTTTCTACGGAAGGGACAAACTGTTGAGAAAACCACTGCTGAAACGTATATCCATCCATCCACGCACTTTTTTGGTTTCTATACCACACAGGAAGGTCGTAGCTGTCATCAGAGGATTTTTTTACATTTTTAAAAGGACGAGTGTTTTTAGATTTACCAATCAGGCAGAGTTTCAGTTTGTGTTCCCCAGTCACATTACTGCACGCCAAAATTGTCAGTCTTTCTTTACTCCTCTTGTATCCTGGAGCAGATTTTTCGTGCTGTGATGCAAGTGTCTGAGTAGGAAGCGCTTTTATGTACACTTTCATCACAATTGTAAACTTGGTCACCACTAAAACCTTCTTTCTCAATCAAACAATGTAACCTCTTTTTGAATTCATTTACACTCTCGATTTCTGCAGAAAGTTTTTCCCCACATATGTTGAGTTGCCTGACACCATGCCGCTTCTTCCATCGATCAAGCCAACCAATGCTTGCAGTGAAACCAGGTTCGCCCTCCTCAAACTCTTCATAAAACTTGAGGGCTTTTTCTTGAAGCAAAGTGCCTGAAATAGGAGTTCCGCTTTCTCTGTGACTCCGAAACTACAAATAAAGAGCCTCGCTAACTTTTTCATATTCTCCTCCTTTCATATTTTTCCTCCCTTTTACAGATTCACTGCACAGTCTTTTTGAGCACCACAACTCAATGTTCGATCTGTTTTTCTTCCAGCCCAACAATGTTGTTCTCCCAACACCTAGCTCCAACATTATTTTATTGACACTTTCACCCTTATCTAATCTCTTCAAAGCTTCAAACTTCATCTCCATTTGTTTTCTTTTCTTTTGCAATGCCATAGTCACGTAATCACTGCACTGTAAATTTCAAACTAAAAAAATATTACTTAAAAATAAAACACGAAACTGCACTATATAAACACAATAGGCCATCAAAACACAGTCATAATGAACAACACAACGCCAAGACGAACGGAACAGAACTGAGTTGACTGACATGCGGAAGGGATGAGACATTGGCCAGGCAGAGGGATGACAAAAGCTGTGACAGGTGACACTAGCATTGGAACGTGCTAGCTAACAACAGAGAGGTCATTCCACTTCTGCTTACTCCCTTTTCACACCTCGCTTTCACCCCCGGCCTCTCGCCGGCGGGCAACGAGCGACGACAGGGGTTGATTTATTTGTTCCCCGAGCGTGTCGAGTTATTCGGAATGTCGAGTTTTCGAAGGTCGAGTTTTCGGGACTTTACTGTATTCTATGAAAACAGATTTTAATTTTATTTCTAAATTTTTTTGATTTTATACTTAGTGATTAATTTTTTAATAATTTCAGATTAAAAACGTTAGTGATGGCTATAAGTTTGATGGTATATATTTCTTTTTTTGTAATTCATATCAGACATTGGAACACTTGGGAGTCTATGTACCACTGAGTTCTAAGCTAATAATTAGTTTAAATCCCAGTATGGATGATAAGAAGTATGTTGTATGGTCTGAGTTGAGGTGGTTGGTTTCATGTAAATGCTCTAATTTATTTTATTACTATTCTTTTTTACAGTGAGATTTAAAAAGTGCATGCTATTGGATTGTTCTATATATTTTGTATAAATAATAGTAGCCTATATATTTTGAGTTTTGGTGCAAGGCTATTAAAGTATGAAAATAATAGATCTAGTTGTCTGAAATTTCTATAGACAAAACAAGGTTAATAATCACAGCATGTTATTCTCATTTTATTATAATAATGATGTGTTTGAACTTTGTTGTTTAGGTGTCATATTGTTTAAACCTAATGTCATTTGTTTTATATACAGGGTGTTCTAAAAACGTGGGGAAATATTTTAGGATTTGGTATAACAAGTAAAAATAAACAAAAAAGTTCCTCTAACACTATGGTCTATCTCGCTTCGTTTAGCGTCAGTCTGTCTGTTTGTGTTTTTTATAAAAAAAAGCATGACTCAAAGACGGTTTGAGCTACAGCGTTCTAATTTTACATAGTTGTATGTCTCATTAAAACCTAAATTTATGCTAAAATAAAAAAAAAAATATCACCAATATTTTCAAAATGGCAGCCTTTTTAATATTTTAAAGCGAAATGTCATGGAAACTGACTAGAGGATAAAAAACTATGAAGAAACATAAAAAATAGCTCATGAAAAGACAAACATTTTAATACCTTATTTGTTAAAAACGGTTCATAAATAATGCAATTAATACAATATTTCTACAGACATTTGTGTATTTTCAAAATACATCAGTTAAGAACAAATAAAAATAGCCGCAATTGTTTTAATAAATATTTCATATGTCATGACATAACATTATTAGCTAAAACTTAGAGTAGGTGTTCAATGTTCCTTCCATTTTCCTGAACACAGCACACAATCCGTTTTAACATGGAGCCCCTTACACGTTCAAAAATGCCTGGATTGGCTCTCACTTGCTGAAAACCTGCTCTTATCCTCTTACCTGCTCTCTTCCACAGTGTTTACTGGTCTGGCATAAACAATACTCTTCAAGTGTCCCCATAGGTAAAAATCCAAAGGGTTTAAATCAGGTGACCGTGGAGGCCAAGCAACAGGACCACCACGTCCAATCCACTGTTCACCGAATGTATTATTCAAGTGTCTCCTTACATTTAATGAGAAATGTGCTGGCGCACCATCGTGCATAAACCACAGTATTTCTCGCTGTTCCAAAGGAGTATTATCTAATAGTTCAGGTAATGTATTTACAAGAAAGTCTAAGTATGATTGTCCATTAAGTCGGCCGGGCAAAAAGACGGGCCCAAATAGCTTGTCTTTAAAGATGCTTCCCCATACATTCAAAGAAAACCTGTGTTGGTTATCTGAAGATTGAAAAGCGTGTGGGTTTTCTTCCGCCCAGACGTGTCTGTTGTGAAAATTATTAATCCCATTTCTAGTAAATGAAGCCTCATCCGTAAAAAGAATGTTACTAATAAACAAAGGATTTTCAGCTTGCTGATTACTAATCCATCTACATAGATTTGTGCTCGCTTCAAAATCACACGGTAAAAGAGCTTGAACTCGCTGCAAGTGGTAGGGGTATAAAAGTTGGTCATGTAATATTCGCCATACCAAAGCGTGAGTATGAATTCCATCTTGTTGAGCAATTCTTCTACATGACGACTGTGGATTTTCCTCTACATTTTCTAATACCATCTCTTCAACTTCTGGAGTGCGCACAGACATAGGACGTCCACTTGGACGATTAATTGGTTTGAAGTTACCATGCTCAGACAGACGTTGGTGGATTTTTGAAAACAACTTTCGTTCAGGATGCCTTCTGTTCGGGTATGTTTCAGCATAAAGTTGACTTGCCCTAAGTGCTGATCCATTCGCTTTACCATAAATAAAATGCATATCTGCCATTTCACTATTTGAATACACAACTGCCATGTTCAAATATGTAAAGATTCGTTAAATGTAATGAAGCAATGTTATTAAAAGAAATAAAGAGCATTGACATAACCCTTATTGTTTAATTGTTAAGATTAATAGCTTACTGTTAAGGTTAATAGCATCAGCTGATTTGACTGACATTAACAAACAGCTGTTTTACCAGTGAGTAAAAATGTCTTTTAATTTAATATTGATTAAAGGCTGCACATTAATAGTAAAACATGGCTATAGAAAAAATGTATTAATTGCATTATTTATGAACCGTTTTTAACAAATAAGGTATTAAAATGTTTGTCTTTTCATGAGCTATTTTTTATGTTTCTTCATAGTTTTTATCCTCTAGTCAGTTTCCATGACATTTCGCTTTAAAATATTAAAAAGGCTGCCATTTTGAAAATATTGGTGATATCTTTTTTTTATTTTAGCATAAATTTAGGTTTTAACACATTCGATGCTGAAAAAATATGTTAAAAACATGTCAGATACTAAAATATTTTGTACCAAAACAATACCTTATATAGTCAGGAAACAGGGTTGATACACCAAATCCAGTTTATGGCCTCAATTCTGGTAGATCGGGGCTTCCGAAGTGATCGTCCGCCGGCGGTGGAGCCGCACATCGCAACGAAACCCATGCGCGCCGCGAGACGCCTGCCGCAATTAGTCGCGGCAGGTCGCATTCCTGAAGTTGAAATACGCCATACAGGAGTATCATTTCCGATATCAGAATCATCAGATTCATAAGAATCAGTGTCATCTGAAGCATTTCCCATCATCTGATGTTGGATTGGGTCATCAACTTCACCATCACTGTCGGCAGGACAAAGTCAGGAGCCGAAGATGGCCCAGGAGTTGGTTGAAACATTGCAGAAAAGAATAAAACGCACTATACAAATATATTTACAATATAACACAATTCACAATACAATATAACACAACACGATACTAATGTTTCACTATTATACACAAAAATAAAATGGTAAAACTCCGATGCAAGCCAACTGGCTCAAAATGGCGCAATCCACGAACGGCTAACACCGAAACGTGATGCGAGACACAGGCAACAATGCAGCGCAAATCCGACCGTTATAAGGCAAGTGGCTGGACCACACTGAATTCCACAAACAAGCATTGCTTCGTCAACCGCCGGCAACAGTTCCGCTGCGCGCGCAGGCACGCTAACCCCCGCCAACTGGCCCAAAATGGCGCAATCCACGAACGAAGAACAAGGAAATGTGACGCGAGAAACAGGCTATAATGCGGCGAAAATCCGACCCTTCTAAGCCAAAGGGCTAGGCGACACTGAAGTGTACAAGCCGGTATTGATCCGTCCACTGCCAGCGACTTATCCGCTGCTCGCGCAAGCACTGCTATCACCCGCGGGCGTGTGACCCGCACTCAATGTGTTAATGAGACATACAACTATGTAAAATTAGAACGCTGTAGCTCAAACCGTCTGAGTCATGCTTTTTTTTATAAAAAACACAAACAGACAGACAGACGCTAAACGAAGCGAGATAGACCATAGTGTTAGTGTAACTTTTTTGTTTATTTTTATTTGTTATACCATATCCCAAAATATTTCCCAACATTTTTAGAACACCCTGTATATCATATGGTTATATATACATCGCAGACAGAGGACTAGAGGCTGAAATGTGCATACTCTGTCGTAGCTCTTTGTTTAACAGAAACAGTTTTTAATCGTACTAATGTCGCTAGAAAGTGTTTGAATTCAATCTCTTGAATTTATAGTTTATATAGTAGTTTTATACAAATGTGGCAGATGGCGTTCACAAGTGTACAATATGTTTAAGTTCATTCAAATAACGAATGTCTGTAAAAAGTATTATTTGTTTACTCTACTATATTAATAAATTAATTTTATTTATTTAAGTATTTGTTTCTAAGAATATACAATGGTAAATTGAAATATCACAAAACAAGTCTTTTTTAAGGCAATAAAAAAATGCTTTGAACGGTAGCAGAACATTAAATGTCGGTGCGCGGCGAACTATAAAAGGATTCTAGAGTTGTAATCACCTGTAATGGGTTAATAGACAATCCTATTAGAGGCTTTATATTACAAAGCCAGGACTAAAATTGTTGAATGTAACTGTCATACGAAATTGTAGACCTGTGTACCGGGTCTTGGACCGGTACAGTTTCGGTTTTTTTTTCGTCGTCTGCCAGGCTGCCTGAGATTCGCTTTTGCCCTGCGTTTCGCGTACGTTGGTAGCCGTTGGCCCAGTTCCGTTTCGTTCCGTGTTCCAGCAGCTTCGGTCAGGTTGGCCTGTCTGTTCAGTCTAGATTGTTCTAGAAGAGTTCTACTCGGCCGAACCTCCTTACCATGTTTGGCTAGACAAACTAAAACTCCAGGGTCCTTGAGTAGGACGTTTCACCCTCGGCCTGCCGTCGGGGAATTGCCGACCTTCTGCACTGCTAGCCTGGCCTGAGGACCATGTTGGAGCCTGGAGTCGCCCGTTACCCGCTCTACATCTCTGTGGTATAAGTCTCCTGTCCTCAGGTCAGTGTTTTCCATGTTTTTGTTTCCCGGCGGCTGAGCTGGGGGCTGTTGAAAGTTTTACAAAAAAAAAAAATATATAAACCAAGAAAAACAGTGAAATACAGGAAATATAAAGAAGAAAAAAAAGTTTGTGGAACTGTTTAATTTGTGGCCTAGGCCTAAACTGGAACAGTGATGGATGAAACAGCCATGGGGACTTATATTTTTTTATTTATTTAAAAAGAAAAGCTTTAAAAATACATAAAGAATATTTTTGATGTTAATATTTATTTATATTTATTGTTAGTTATTTAATTAGTTTATTTGGTTGTTACATTTGTTTAGATTTTTATATTTGTTAGGTCCCCATTGTTAAATCATGTTATTATTTATTCATATGTTTAGGCCTAGTTATTGTTATTTATTTTTTGGGTTACGTGTATTAGGGGTGTTTGGAAGTGAATTTTTACTCGAACGGTACCGTGTTATATTTTCTTTTAAATTATTTAATTTTTAAACTTTCACCAAAAGGGGATTATTGTTCTTTTGCTTAACTTTTAATTCGGAGCTGCCCAGGGATTCCGGCTTACTCCCTGGCCCGGTGGAATCAAGGGATGTGTGGGCTGAATTGCCGGTTTAAATGTTGTGATCCAAAAGTTTTCTAAATTTTCACTTTTATTTGGGGCTTAATATTTTCTTACGTTTTGGGGTGTCTCCGGCTAAACTGCAGATAGGCCATACAGTTGATTAATTGTTCAATTTTGGGTATTTGTAGAGTTTGTGGTATTTATAGCGTTTGTTATTATTGTGTAGTATCTTGGTAATTTTAGTGTTTGTTATTATTTATTTAAGTGAAAATTTATATTGTGGCCTTCTGCCTTTTATGTTGTGGCCCTCTGCCGTTTTTGATTATTTTTCTTGCTTGCCTGGAAATAAAATTAGTTTTGCTCAGCTGCCGAGTATTATTTTGACCCTCCAACTGCCACCCGTGATCCCATCGCTCGACTTGTTTTGAGCCATCCCCCGGTTGGCACGCTTTCCAGCTTTGGTGGGGGGATGGGTCTCAATTGGTAGCAGAGCGTGGTTGCCTATAAAAAAAAAAAAAAAAAAAAAAAAAAAAAAAAAAAAAAAAAAAAAAAAAAAATTTAATTCTCTCTTGGTTGTTGACGGTGGGTGTTTGCCAGTTAGTAGGCCATGGTTGGCCGACCTACCGTCAAGGTGTCTTGGTAATACGTAGAAAAAAAAAAAAGAAAAAAAAGAAACAAATAAATAATTATTTAAAAAGAAAAACAATTAAAAACCAAATAAATCATTTAACTTTGTTTAAAAAAAAAAAAAAAAAAAAAAAAAAAAAAAAAAAAAAAACCTAGGCAATCCGCTTGGTTACTTTGTTGAATGGGTTTCATGGGTGGATTGGAGTGGTCGGCAGTGGCTTGGTAGGCTGAGGGTTTAGTTCGTCTTGGACCCTGGAGTTGTCGTTTTTGTGTACTGTTGAGAATTTTGTTTTGCGAGATGGCCTATCTGCAGAATGTTGCGCTCCTAGTCAAGGAGGAATTAATTTTTGAGTTGAGGTCGCGTGGTGTTACTCCGGAGGGTGATGTTCTGAATCTCCGGAGGTTGCTGCGGGAGCAGTTGTCCGCGGGTACGGCGGTGGATTGGTCTGATCTACTGGAGGTTAGTGAGGAGTTATTGGTTTGTAAACGGAAGGTGGACGATTGGGAAGGGGTGTTAGAGGATTTGCAGTTTGAACCTCCAGTGGGTCGTGACCGGGCCTGCCGCCTTGCACGTTTGGGGCATCTGCTTGCCCGTTTAAGGCTGGTCAACCGGGCACCGGGGTTGGAACCATCGGATAGGGCGTGGATCTTGGAGAGTGTGTCTAGGCTGGAGGAGATTTTTCAGGCACTCTCCGGGTCCACGACTCCTACGGGTCTGGGTCAGCGGCCTAATTTCACACTTTCGCCCACCGTGTCGAGGCCGCAGGCTGAGACACCGGCTCTCACTGTGCCTGAGGTTCCTTCTGAGCCTGCAGGCGTTTCTGTTGAGGTCGCTTGTGGTTCGGCTCCAGCTGCCGTTCCTACTACTTCTTTGGGTTCACCTGCTCTTCTGCAGCTGAGCTACCACAAGCTGCCTAACCCTCTCACGCCCATGATCCAGAATCTCCCTGTGATCGATGGGATGGATCCTGAGGAGCTTCTTAAGTTTCTGGTGGCCTTTCTCAGACTTAGTGAGATGCCCGGCATGCAGGCTGGGGACTTGCTTCGTCTGGTTTTCCCTTATTGTAGAGGTCCCGTTGGGGAGTTGCTGAGTTCTGTCTTGGCCAGTGATGCCTCGGTGGACTCGTTCCATCGAGAGTTACTTTCATCGTTTCTTCCCATTCGACTCAGGGAGAGGATGGTCATGGACAGATTTTATCGGTCGCAGGGTAGGGGCGAGTCTCTGGCAGCCTATGTCTCTTCAGTCAAGGAAGCTCGTCAAGCGTTGCGCCTCACCCTTTCTGAAGCTGACACCGTTCGTGTCATCCTGGATGGCATTTCTCCCGAAGAACGGTGCAGATTGGTTTTTGCTGGTGTTCCTTCGACTTTTCGGGAGCTGCATCAGCTGTGCATTGTTTCGCGCAGCGTGCAGTTCTCAGACCAGCAAGGGAGGGATTCTGAGAGTCATCGTGCTCTCCCCACCCGTCGACCAGCTATGTCTGTAGGTGTGAGTCAGCCAGTGGAGGGTCGTGGTTCTCGGCCTCCTGTTGTGTGTTTTGCTTGTGGCCAACCTGGTCACATTCGACGTGACTGTCCACGTGCTCGAGGTCGTGGGGCGGGAAACGCTCAGCGCGGGGGGTTGCCTCCACAGTAGCTCCCCGCGTTGTTGCGACTGACCGTGGCCATTTGCCTCTGACACGTGCCCATAGCAGGAGTGTCGGGGATTTTTCGGGCCTTGCTGGCATGGCTTCCCTGGGACTTAGTGCGGTCACCTCGGTGTGTCCTGGCGTTTTTGTTTCTTTTGGTGGTACGGTGTGTCGAGCCCTTCTTGATTCTGGTTCGGCATGCAGTATCATCAGCCTTTCTCTTTTTGAGTCCCTTGACGCCTTAGGACTTGTCAGGCACACCGAGCCTTCTTCTATTACGTGCTGGACGGCATCCCAAACTCCTCTACCTATAATTCTAAAGGCGTTTTTCCATTTTAAAATTGAAGGATTTTCCTGGAGGTGGGGTTTTCTTGTTGCCAAGGACCTGGCGGTTTCTTGTATCCTAGGGGCAGACTTTATTTCTAAGAGTGGTATGGTGCTTGACCTCCAGAAGCGCCAGATATTTTTCAAGTTTAATCGGCGAGTTTTGGTGCCTCTAGTAGGTGATTCTGACTGCCCTCCTGCAGTCAGAGAGGTGGGTTGTGAGCCCGAACAACCCAAGGTGGATCCGGTTGGTCATCTCCCCCCTGAGCAGGCGGAGGCCATTAGGAGGCTGTGTTTGCGGTTTCCTGATGTGCTTACGGCTGAGCTTGGGGTCACTTCTCTTCTGGAGTATGAGATCCACCTCACCGATTCTCAGCCAGTTAGAAGTCATCCGTACAAACTTGCTCCCCCAAAGATGGAGGTTATGAGGGCTATGATCGAAGATCTTCTGAGCAAGGGTGTGATTGAACCGTCTCGTTCTGCTTATGCCAGTCCAGCTTTTCTTGTGCCCAAGCCTAATGGTAAGTCTAGGCTTGTGATGGATTATCGGAGGCTCAACGCTAAGGTCGCTATTGACTCGGTACCTCTGCCTGATTTGCATTCTGCGTTCGATTGGTTCGGTAAGGCTAAGTTTTTCAGTGTTTTCGATTTGAACCAGGCCTACCATCAGATTCCATTGAAGAAGGAATCACGGCCTATGACTAGCTTCTGTGTTCCCTGGAATCTCTATCAGTTCACTAGGGTTCCTATGGGTCTTGCTGTGGGTGCCCAGACTCTTACTCGTCTGCTTGATTCCATCTTCCATGATGTGAAGTTCAAGTTTGTTTTCAATTACCTGGACGATCTTCTTGTCTACAGTGAGACTTTCGGGGAACACATGCAACATCTGGAGGAAGTTCTTAGTCGCCTCAAATCAGCTGGCCTTACCGTCAATCCAGAGAAAGTCACTTTTGCTCGTCCTGAGATTTCTTTTCTGGGTCATCTTATCTCTCCTCGAGGCGTCTGCATAGATCCTGCGAGGACCCAGGGCATTCGGGATTTTCCTCCTCCCAGAGATGCCAAGGGGATTGCCCGTTTTGTGGGGATGGTGAATTTTTACCGTCGCTTCATCCCTAACGTGGCCGAGCTTGCTGCCCCGTTGAACGAGCTGCGTAAGAAAGGTGTCCCTTTTGTGTGGGGCCAAGCTCAGCAGACTGCCTTTGATGCTCTCAAGGAGGCTATCATGCAACCTCCTGTCCTGCGTATGCCTGATTTCAGCAGAGAATTTATTCTTCAGACTGATGCCTCCTCCTCCGCCATTGCTGCTGTTCTTTCTCAGGAGTTTGATGGGGTCAGGCAGCCCATCGCTTTTGCTTCGAGGACGCTGTCTCACCAGGAAAGGAAAGCTTCTTCCATCTATGAGTTAGAGTGTCTGGCTGTTGTCTTCGGTACGGACAAGTTTCGGCGTTTCTTGGAACACGCTGAGTTCTTGCTGGAGACTGACAATCAGGCACTATCTTGGCTTCTTGCCCATCCCCGACAGCTCGGGAAAATTGGTCGCTGGGTGGTCAAAATTTCTGCCTTTAAGTTCCGAGTTCAACATCTTAGGGGTACCCAGAATGTCATCGCGGATGCTCTTTCCCGCATGTACCACGAACCCAGTGATCCACCGACTGAGGCTGTTGCTCAGTGTGGTGCTGTTCTTCTGGATTTTCCTCTGGCTTTTGACGACCTACTGTCCCATCAGCAGAAAGATCCCGAGCTGTCAGTCATCTTAGGTGAGCTTCAAGAGGGAGGTGCCCACCCTCCCTATTTTCTGTCCAAAGGGGTACTCTGTTGCTGTCCTCGACAGAGGGGTGAACCCCGTGTAGTGCTGCCTAGTCATCTAGTACCGATGGTCTTTCAGTATTATCACTCTTCCCTTGTGGGCGGTCATCTTGGCATTCATAAGACCATCGCTAAGATTCGTAGGTACTTCATCTGGAAGGGCATGGACCGGGATGTTGCTGGCAGAGTGCGGGCTTGTCACCTGTGCTCTCTCAGCAAGCCTAGTCAGAATGCAAGGTTAGGGTTGTTATCTTCTGAGGTGGCCGAGCGTCCTTTTGAGAAGGTGTTCATCGACTACGTGGGTCCTTTTCCCCGTAGCAAGTCAGGTAGCTCCTACCTACTTGTTTGTGTGGATGCTTTCTCGAAGTTCGTTTGGCTTTTCCCACTTCGGAGTGCCACGGCTAAGCTCACCATCCGTGCTCTCCAGTCCCAACTCTTCCAGCACTTTGGTGTGCCTTCCACTCTTGTGTCCGACAACGGTAGCCAGTTTACCTCCCATGAGTTTCGTAGGTTCTGTTTTGGCAATGGTATCAGGCATGTGACTACCTCTCCTTATTACCCACAGCCTTCTCATGCAGAGCGGTTCAACCGCAATCTTCGGTCTGCCCTTATTACCTTCCATGCTGAGAAGCAGAACACCTGGGATGAGAGTCTCTCTTGGCTCCAGCTTGCCTTTAATTCTTCCAAGCATGAGAGTCACAATGCCACTCCCTTCGAGATTCTACATGGCTACCCTCCTAACAACCCTTTGTCCAACTTGTGGAGGTTAGAGGATCTTCTACCTACGCCAGGTGCCACTGACGTAGTGTCCACGTGGCGGGCTGCTCGGCGCAACCTGCTACGTGCTAGAGAGAGAGTAAGGAGGAGGTATGATAAGGGTCGTACTCCTAACCCTTTTCAGGTTGGAGATCTGGTTCTTTGTCAGGCTCACCCGGTCAGTTCGGCCGCGGAACGAAGAGCTGCAAAGTTGTGCTATCGGTGGTCTGGTCCCCACCGCATCGACAGGTTTTTGTCACCGGTGACTGCTCTGCTGGTTGATCCCCAGTCAGGCAGGGTGTTTAGGAAAGCCCATGTGTCCCAGCTTAAGGCTTTCCGGGGAACGGTTGGTCCAGGAGTTGGTGTTCCTGGGGGTTTCTTGGGGCAAAGAGATTGATCACCTCTGCGCCCTAGGTGGCTGTTCTGAGAGAGTCTTCTTTCTCTCTTTTTTCTTGTCGGGCCCGACAGTCAGGGTAGTTTGCTCCCTGTTCGAGGGGTTTCCCCTCTTAGTTTCTCTTGGACGTCCTTGGAACACCACTCTTCGGAGGTCTTCGTCTTCTCTTGGTTCCCTGAGGTACCGAGTGTTCTCCCCTGCCTGGGTGTGTTGAGGTTTGCAGAGGGAGGTTGTACCGGGTCTTGGACCGGTACAGTTTCGGTTTTTTTTTGTTGTCTGCCAGGCTGCCTGAGATCGCTCACGCTCTGCGTTCCGCGTACGTTGGTAGCCGTTGGCCCAGTTCCGTTTCGTTCCGTGTTCCAGCAGCTTCGGTCAGGTTGGCCTGTCTGTTCAGTCTAGATTGTTCGAGAAGAGTTCTACTCGGCCGAACCTCCTCACCATGTTTGGCTAGACAAACTAAAACTCCAGGGTCCTTGAGTAGGACGTTTCACCCTCGGCCTGCCGTCGGGGAATTGCCGACCTTCTGCACTGCTAGCCTGGCCTGAGGACCATGTTGGAGCCTGGAGTCGCCCGTTACCCGCTCTACATCTCTGTGGTATAAGTCTCCTGTCCTCAGGTCAGTGTTTTCCATGTTTTTGTTTCCCGGCGGCTGAGCTGGGGGCTGTTGAAAGTTTTACAAAAAAAAAAAAATATATAAACCAAGAAAAACAGTGAAATACAGGAAATATAAAGAAGAAAAAAAAGTTTGTGGAACTGTTTAATTTGTGGCCTAGGCCTAAACTGGAACAGCGATGGATGAAACAGCCATGGGGACTTATATTTTTTTATTTATTTAAAAAGAAAAGCTTTAAAAATACATAAAGAATATTTTTGATGTTAATATTTATTTATATTTATTGTTAGTTATTTAATTAGTTTATTTGGTTGTTACATTTGTTTAGATTTTTATATTTGTTAGGTCCCCATTGTTAAATCATGTTATTATTTATTCATATGTTTAGGCCTAGTTATTGTTATTTATTTTTTGGGTTACGTGTATTAGGGGTGTTTGGAAGTGAATTCTTACTCGAACGGTACCGTGTTATATTTTCTTTTAAATTATTTAATTTTTAAACTTTCACCAAAAGGGGATTATTGTTCTTTTGCTTAACTTTTAATTCGGAGCTGCCCAGGGATTCCGGCTTACTCCCTGGCCCGGTGGAATCAAGGGATGTGTGGGCTGAATTGCCGGTTTAAATGTTGTGATCCAAAAGTTTTCTAAATTTTCACTTTTATTTGGGGCTTAATATTTTCTTACGTTTTGGGGTGTCTCCGGCTAAACTGCAGATAGGCCATACAGTTGATTAATTGTTCAATTTTGGGTATTTGTAGAGTTTGTGGTATTTATAGCGTTTGTTATTATTGTGTAGTATCTTGGTAATTTTAGTGTTTGTTATTATTTATTTAAGTGAAAATTTATATTGTGGCCTTCTGCCTTTTATGTTGTGGCCCTCTGCCGTTTTTGATTATTTTTCTTGCTTGCCTGGAAATAAAATTAGTTTTGCTCAGCTGCCGAGTATTATTTTGACCCTCCAACTGCCACCCGTGATCCCATCGCTCGACTTGTTTTGAGCCATCCCCCGGTTGGCACGCTTTCCAGCTTTGGTGGGGGGATGGGTCTCACCTGTTATGATAACGAAATAATACTAGAGCTTTTTTTAAAATTAGACTGTTTCCTGATCACGATTATCACTTGTGGGCCATTTTCACTCTTTTAGCATACTTAATACTACATACCTATTTGAAGGAAATATTTTCTACTGCTTATAAAATATTATATTCTTACCGGGCTGCTGATTTAGGGTCTGCAAATGTAACAAATGCAAATTTCTTGTTAGGAGTATTCTTTGACACACCTAGGTAAATGTTCATAATTTGTCCAAACGGACCAAAAATAGTGGTAATTTCTCGACGTTCCACCTGCAATCATGAAGCTTTATTTATTATTACTGAATTGGTTGGCAATGTAGTTGATTAAAGTTCAGCTTTATCTACTAAGGGCTCTATACCAATACAAATGTTGGGAAGGTTAGGCTGCTGACTTTCATCCGCCAGTGTATTATTAGCTAATAACACTTTGTAAGGATGAGTTTGATGAACTGTAAAACACCTACCCAGATAGTTTGTAATTCATATTTACCTATATACCTTGGTAGGCAGTTCATCTGACCGGGCAAACAGCTCAGTTTGATGGGTCTTGGAAAAAAAAAGTTGTAAGGCAATGATAGAATTGCCAACCTGTTGTTTATTTAAAAAAATACCTATATATTTTTTAATGATTGTGTTTATGCTTTTATCATTAGTTAAGACATCCTATGGATTCATAATTGCCGTTGGCTGCTACAAAGTTTATTTGTATTATTTTGTTCAATTGTATTATTAATAAATTATAATCTATATATATATATAAAAAAAAAAAAAAAAACAGTGACCGACTTCTCACTAGTTCTAGTTCTTCAATTTTCTAGTAAGCAAATAAACAAATTAACGAAGTGGTGGAGCACTAGTGTAGTCCCAACTAAAACTATAGTTCTTGTTTTGAACTATAAAACTGAAATTCTTGTTATGAATTGTTTCATACATTACTACATCGTGAAAAGCATGCTAACTGACTGCAAAATGTTTATCGTTATACTGCAAGACAACTATGATAACTGGAGCTATGTCATTGTGTGTTTACTGTGCTTCCTGCAGTTAGACTATGTTGTCGTTTTCAGTTAGCAGTTCATATTCTTTAGCGCAGCGGTTCTCAACCTTTTAGCACTGGCGCCCCCCCCTTTGAACACTGAAGATAGCTCACGCCTCCCCTCCAGTCAATAATTGGTTGGTTCAAGTTAGAACAGTGAAATTATGAAACTGACAATGCTAACTCTACGTTAGCAAAAGCTGGGATGCAAAATAAAAATCCAGAAATATTTAAATACGAAAGTTTATTTGATGGTTTTGAAAGTTTTTGTTTTTTAACAAAATATACATTTTTTAATTTTTTTTCTTTGTACCCTCACGCCTCCCCTGAAATTCTCTCACGCCCCCCAGGTTGAGAACCACTGCTTTAGCGCATGCACCTTGAGTCTAAAAATGCACTTCTATCCCTTGATTTCATAGCTTTAACTGTTTACAAATAAGATTCATATTTTGTACACAATTCACTACTGATCTGATAAACAATAGTTAGAAAACAATTAGTAAAGTGAAAAAAATAAATATCAATTTGTTTTGATTATAGGCCAAAACATTTGAATTAAAAATTTGTACACTTTTACATATCTAATTATCTGTAATCTATTACATCCATAACTAACACAATTAACCCTTTCGCTTCCGACGTCCGATATATCGGACGTCATGGTTTTTTCGAAAACTTCCAACGTCCGATATATCGGACGTCCGCGGAAAATTTTTTTTCAGTTACTTAAATTCGTCCGATTATCATGAAACTATAGCAACGTATGCATAAACATACAGGTTACACTAGAAATTAGGTTTTATCGTCTTTTGAATAATAACTTTAATTTTACGCATCTTTGAATTTGAACATCTGTGACTTACAACTTAACCTTTAGCATATGTGTCCGTTTGATGTCAGCTGTGTTGCGTATTACTTTTAGTTGTTTTTAGAGTGTTTTATTTATTTCATAATTAGTATTTGCTTCTTTATAGTTTGTTTAGTGTTTATATCGAAGTGTAAATATGAGTAACGGTAGACGAAAACGAGAACGATCGCCCATTAGCGAGAACACTATCTTCCATGAATTGATTGCGAATCAGCGTAAAAAAATTCTACAACTCAGACATTTTTAAAGGTAAGACCATACAAATTTGTAAGCATGTTAGCAACAAGATTATCTTTAAAATGTGTATCTTGAAAATGTTCTAAGATTTTTTTTGTGCACTGTAGGTTAGTTCAAACTACAAAAATAAAAAAAATTAAAAATTATTTATACATGTATATACATATAAATAAACATTTTTTAACTAATAAATATTACTTTATGAATTATATTTATAGAGAATTTAATGACAAAAAAAACAAAACAAAAATCATTCAATTCCATTCATAAATAAAAAATATATAGCATATTTCTTAAAACAATGCATTTTCACCAAAAAGGACCTTGGAAGTCTTCGCAAATACCACATAACGGACGTCGGAAGCGAAAGGGTTAACCCAAGTTATGCACAAACTATAGTATTATGTTGCTTTAGTATAGAATTGATTAGTGTCTGTCTATAAATAGCGTATTCTGATCCTCGATACAGACAGGTAATTGTGCTTTTGTGTGTGACGGCGGTTCTCCCTTTTTTATGCCTCTGAACCAACCGGAAGCAAGCTTTTCATGGCAAACCATACTATCAAAAAAGTTCATTACCCGAAATTGACTTGGTTCGTCCTATCAACTCCGAATAATTGCGCCCTTAGTGTAACAATTTTGAGAAAAACCCATTCTGCAAATTTCCTTCTTGCAATACTTTCATATTTTACTATAATTTTCACACAAAATGGTTTTGAAGTATTTGTTCTGAGAAAGACACTGAAACATTCATTTATTCAAATCTGATAAAGGCCTTGAACTTGCATGTTTAAGGTTACCTAAATAATGACTACATTTCCTTTGAAATTCTGTTCTAAAGCTTTACCAGTTTACAATTTTTATAAACTTATGAATGGATTTATATATATATATATATATATATACATAAAATCGGTTAGGTTAAGTTAAAATGAGTAGTCACTATAAAATGCAACTATCATAGAAATGCAGTATAATTAAGTTTTTAAATTAAATATATAAATATACTATACCTCTAGGCTAATGTTGGTGATGTAGACTTTGCGTATAGGAATGCCATCAACGGTTTGCTTTATTTCACTTGAATTTGACTCCTTTAGATTGAAGTTTCCTTGCCATTTGTTTCTTTGTCCTTAAAATACCATTTTTATGCAGATTATGTAAGCATGTATTAATAAATATTATAATCCTTTTGGGTATCAAAAAAGAAAATCTACTATTGATGTTGTAGATAAATAGGGACATAAGACAAATTAGGGCTGTCTTTAAAAATTAAGCCTTTTCTCAGGCTTATGATCTGAGTAAGGCTTATGATTGCATAAATCATTCTGATCTACATATAACATTAAATTACTATGGAATCACCTGAAATTAACTAAAAGTTTTAAACTCATATTTTGCAAACTGAAAGCAAAAGATTTTCCTCAAATAAAGAACGGTTTCAGGAACTTGAAGTCAAGTCTGGTCCCCTTACTGTTCCTAATGACCTCCCAAGCTGTTTGGAATGTGAATCATATATATTTACTGATGATACAACACTTTTTAACTCTAAGTTCTTAATGAACTCAACATTTTATGTAACACTTCATTGCAGGATGAATGAGATCAGTTCACATCCAATGAATGGGTTTCTTCTAAATGAAGAAAAATGTTAAATGTGTTTTCCTTTGAGAACTGATATCACACTTTTGGAAGTGAAAGTGTTGGGTACTGTCATTGATAGAAACTTTCCTGTGGGCCACACATTGATACCATAAATGTAAAACATCAAGAGTAATATTCCTAATATAAACAAACTAACTAATTGTGTGCCTCATTATATAAGATAAACATACGTTGCTTTATTCCAATTAATATTTCGATAACTTCAACAAAAGGATTGTGAATAATCAAAATTGTAGGTTCCCAGGGTACTGTATCCTATTTGTCAAACTGAATATTCTTACAATGTTTATATCTATATACTGTACTATAAAGCTCGATGTAATGACTCTGACTGACTGACACTAGAAGTTAATGCACTTCCCAATGTCCTACCCCAGTCGTATGTATACTTGAATTGAAGCTCTCGGTCTGGAGCTTCCAACAACATTCCCAAAATGATGGAGGCATTTTTTGGCCTAATAATGGTTCCAATGTATTTCTTAGCGAAAAATTGCAAAAAAGTAGTTTCTTTGACATAGCTCAGAAAGGGCTGGATAAGATTCTCAAAACTTTACATGTGCATATGCGTAACAAGTCTGCAACTCATAATTGAATTTCAGCTTAAAAACTCAATTTGGGGTATTATGAGCCTAAAAACCAAAATCTTAAAACATTTCATATATTTTATTGTCAATTTTATTCCCCAAGTGGCATATCAAACTTCAGGTATTTATCTTCTAAATCTGAATGTACCAATATATTCTGTTAGTTTATGTCCTCCCCCCCCAGCCAAAAATCTAAATCATGCCCCTAAACCCAAAATCAGTAATATTACACTAACAAACCCAAGTGGGATACCAAACTAAAGAGTATCTAATGGTAACCAAATATACAAAAATCTAATGGTATCTCTTGATTCCTAAAATACCATTAGATTTTAGAAAAGTCTATGTATATGGACTTCATTGCCTGAAAAACCAAAATTGTGATATAGGCCACTTTTCTGGTGAGGCCACATGCTAAACTTCCTCACGAGACCCCACGCTGACTCCAAAAAGTGGTTTAAGGTACAGTTTCCAGGAAAGGCCGTAGGCCAAGTTCCCCTTATGATGGCGAGTGATGGGGTTGGCATGCAAAGTGTGCATGTGTGCCCTCTAGTCTATACATTTTAAAGCTCCTAGTAGTTATAGTGACTCAATGACAATAAATGTTGAGGCATTTCCTGGCGTTCTACCCCTACCATGTGTATAGTTAAATTTAAGCTTGTCTGAAACATCCAGGAAAATTCACAAAAGTTGACTTTTTCACTCATAATCAATATGGCAGCATTTTGTGTCTCCAACTTATTTGATGTAGGAAAATTGCAAAAAATGTTTTTTTGACCTAAATCATAAAACACTTTCGGCAAATTTAAAAACTTGACAGGCATGCACACATAAGAAATGTTCACCTTATATCTGAATTTAAAAATTTTGGGAATCCAGGGCCTAAAAACCACAAATATGTAAAAAGTAATATTTTATTACCTATTTTATTCATCCAAGTGGGGTACCAAATTAAAGATTATTTTCTTCTGAATCTAAAAATACCAACAGATTTGAAAAAAAGCACTTATTATGGGGTACATGCCATAACCAAAAAAGGGTAATAGTATATTAAAATAAAACTCCCATGTGGGGTATCAAACTACAGATACTTACCTCCTAAATCTGAATACGAGGTGTGGCTGAAAATAAAATTTAACTTACAAATATTTACATTTTGATATTTCTCCTACAATGTACTCCCCTCTTTGTTCTCTACACCGCTCCATGCCAGTTTTTCACTGGGTGTTGTACTGCTGGAGATCATTTTCTGTTAGCCCATTCATGACTTCTGTCACTTTTTCTTTTACTGCTTCAACATTCAACAGTCTCAAATCTATTTCTTTCAATGCTGACTTGAATTTAGAAAACAAAAAAAAGTCACAGGGAGCCAAGTCAGGTGAGTATGGCGAAGGGCCTAACACAGGAATGTTGTGGTTTGCCAAAAACGTCTTCACCGACAAAGCGTTGTGAGGGCATTGTCCTGGTGGAGGATCCATGACTGTTTTTCCAAAAATCATTCCGCTTTCTCCGTACTCGCTCACATAGTGAAGTCAGGACACTAACGTAGTAATTTTGGTTGACTGTTTACCCCTCTGGTACCCAATCAATGTGCACTATGTATTTGATATAAAAAAAACCACAATCATCATGTCCTTGAATTATGATTTTGTCATTCGTGCTTTTTCTTGTTGTGGAGAAGTAGGGAATTTCCAGTGCATCGATTGTCGTTTTGTTTTTAAATGTTTCACTTGCAGATTTTCCAGTTTGTAAAGAAATTCAATGTTCTTTCTGGACACTTAAAATTTTTCTGACACAGAGACAAAAGGTTATATGCTTATAACTGACGCTACAGGTGGAATGAGTGCGGGAGAGATACGAAACTCAAGCAGCGGGTAGAGAGGGAGTCACGTGACCAACCATACGATATTCAGCCCTATTGCCTTCGTTCTGTAGCTACAGCAATACTAATCTAGATTTTTTCAAGCCACACCTCTTATACCACGCTATTTTGGAAGAGAAGACATTTATGGGCTCTGCCCCATCGAAAACAAAAACAGGCCCCTTAGCCCAAAATCAACTACTGTAATATTAAACAAATACAATTAAGTGGGGTATACAATTAAAGGTAAAATTTTACATATATTCTTCTCTTGATTTTGGATTTGAAAGATACACTAAAAGATTTTGGAAAAGGCTATGTTTATGGGCTCCACTACCCCAAAAATCAAGGTGATACAGCCCAAACTTTATGGAGGCCTAGAAACATAAAACATCCTTTAACTTTTTTTCTTTATAGATGTTTTTACTTACAGCCAACAGGTAGGTACGAGTAGATGTCCCTAAGTAGGTAGACAAACTTCAGAAGGTAATTTCTTGGTTTAAAATAAAAACAAAAAGTGCTATGGGAATACAGGTGTCCCTGAACTCTCTGAGGATCTTTTTAGGTATTGATTGTGGGTAAAAAACAAGACATAATATCATATTTAAAAATTCCAAATCACCTCCGGTACCCATACAGCCGCCATTTTGTATTTTTTACTAATTATGTTTATTTTGAAAACTATTTCATCTATAGAGTTCAAATTTGGTATACATATTAATAAAACCATTTTCTTACCGAAATAAAAAAAGTGTTTAAACATATTTTTAAAATGGCGGCACTTTGAAATTTTTGATCCTTAATAACTTTTAAAAGGTTAGGATACAACAAATTTCAAGAATACATTTTTAGTGCAAATTATATTTGCAATCCAAAAATGTAACATTGTGTAAGATCGGATGACAAACAACCGAGATTTGACCATTTTTGTATTTAAACATTTACACGTGAATTCGTATAGCCATGGTGTCGTGTCGCGTGAGTCAACTACAACAATACATCAGGGATCTATTCTGATTACTTTTATCCAAAACACTACAATGAAGTGATTTGTGATATTACTGTAATGAAAATGCCCCTAGCAGGCAACGGAAAAAAGTTGCATGTGATTTTCGTTGTTATTAAATAAAAAATTAATTTTAATTAAAACTAGAATATTAGTAATGTCTGCACTGGTGGCGCAGTGCTGTAACCCAGCTACATGGGGACAAAGTGTTTGGGAGATTGTAGGCGATAGGTTGGATGCTCGGTCCTCATAATACCGACATAGCGTCCTGTCTGCGTAAAAGCTGTTTTAGACACAGAAGAGGGGATTTGCTGTGACAACGCCTGTAAAAGATGGTTCCACAGAGAATGCGTAAGGATGTCAAAGAGCGAATACCAGCGCATATCTGGTGATAACAAGATTAAGTGGATTTGTTCCAGAGTTGATTGCCTCGTTCCAACGGACCAGCCTCTGGACAAACTGTCCACACAAGTGACATCTGTATTAACAAAATTGGATGCACTCCTAACCAAGGTACGAGGCTTGTTTTTAAAGTAAGTACCGTTTTGGAATCCCGCTGCTGTAGCGCTGCGGTCGGCGTTCAGCGCATGCGTGCTGGGTACTACTATCTATTAGCGAGCCACAGCCGCCGTCACGGATACAATCGACTGTATTTAAGGTCACTTATGACTGTTTAAAATTCCTCCTTCGATTAAAAATGCCGCCAACTGTGAATTATGGGATGTGTACATTTTCTTAACGCTAAGGGTGTGGAAGCAGTTGATACTCATCGAGTCTGTCACAGTGACAATAATTTTGGTTTTACAAATCATAACCATCACGATTCAAATGGTCTATGAATGTGAGAGAACTGGTTAATCATTTTTTGTGTGATTCTCATCAAACGTTTGTTTTTGTGATTCTCCGTTATCATTTTGGGAACCTACCGTAAGCATAACGTTCTGTACTTCAAACGGTCTGTCACAATTTCAATAATCACACTTCTTGACACTTTAAGACACACTACATAATGATGCATTTGTAAAGCGTCTGTTTTCTCTGAATTTTTTCATCAACCTTTTGCAACAAGTCATCAGTAATGAGTGAAGGTTTCCAACTTCGTTCATCATCATACACATTCGCACAACCTTAAAAGCTCTCACCCATTTCCATACCATCCCATCACTCATTCTGTTTTCTCAATAAACTTCACAGATCTCTTGATGAATGTCAGCTGCTTTCATGCCTTTATCGTTTACAAAAACTTATCACAACATGTATTTTACAGTTGGCGGCATTTTTAATCAGAGAAGGAATTTTAAACAGTCATAAGCGACCTTAAATACAGTCAAATGGGTCCGTAACGGCGGCTGTGGCTTGCCAAAAGATAGTAGTATCTAGCACGCATGCGCTGCACGCCGACTGCAGCGCTACAGAGGCGGGATTCCAAAACGGTACTTACTTTAAAAACACGCCTCGTAGATAAAATAGATGATTTGACCAAAGACATGAACAAAATCCAAACTGAAGTTTCATCGATGAAGGCGGGTCTTTCAGCTCTGGAGCCGAGGATAGTCACTACAGAAGACAAAGTTATTCAACTCGATAATGACATTGCCACCATTAAAACAAAAGTCTTATTAAACACTAAAAAAATAAATACACCTGAGAATACTAAGACTTCCTTAGATGCAGCTGTTGCAGAAGTTAATGATCGAGCCAGCAGATTAAAAAATGTACTTCTTCACAAAGTTCCTGAAAGTGAGAAGAGCAACCCAAGTGAAATTAAAGAAGATGATGGAAAGAAGCTCACAACCATAGTGGATGCTTTTCAATTTCAGTCTGATCAGGTGACCTTTTACAGGTTGGGGAAAAAATCTAGCCGCAAAACTCGGCCACTAAAAGTAGTGTTTTGCTCCCAAAGTGAAGCGTCGTCGCTCCTAAAGAAATGTTCATAGGAAGCATTTAAAGATGTCGATCCTACGCTGTCTGATGTCTCCATCTCCCGAGACCGCACTCCTAATGAACCGTCCTAAAAGGCCGCCCTTGACTCTTTACGTCAAGAAATGGGTTGGAGAGCTGCTGCTGGCGAGTCGAATCTTACGATAAAATACTTTCATGGTGTCCCAAAAATCACAACAATTAAGCCAAAAAACTAAATAATGAGGGACATTCCAGCAGGCTTTCGGTTTATTATCAAAATGTCAATGGACTTCGAGGTAAACTTCACGACCTGCGGTTGTCCCTCTCCTCTACTCTATACGATGTTATCGCTCTTAATGAAACTCACTTATCCCACGATATCAATGACGCTGAACTTGGATTCCCTTCCTACAATATCTACCGAATGGATAGATCAACGGCAACAAGCAACAAGGTGAGCGGCGGGGGCATTCTGCTGGCAGTCAAGGATAGTCTCAAATCACATCGTTTCTTATCATCTTATGATTCTATTGAGCATCTCTTTGTTTCCTTGATTGCGTCTCCAGGTACCAAAGCCCTCTTGGGAGTGGCCTATATCCCTCCCGATGCCACAATCACCAAATACAATGATTACTCGTCTGCGGTAGAAGAGGTTGTAACTACTCTCTCTTTCTCCCATATCCTCCTGATGGGTGACCTCAATCAACCCGATTTTGACTGGAATAGTCCGACACATATCTCTCCACGACCCTCACATTCTAGAACCCTATGTGACTTGGTCTCAACATTAAATCTGAGCCAGTTTAACTCTATACGAAACTCACGTGGAGTAATATTAGATGCTATCCTCTCATCAGAGACAAACACCGAACTCATTAGAGATCGTGACCCACTGGTTAAAGAGGACGTCCACCATCCTGCTCTAAACATACTCTTACCTATGACAGCGGTCTCCAAGTTGGCTACTTCCTCTGTCCCCAACTATAGGAAATTTAATCTCATGAATGTACACTGTGATCTTCAAACTGCTGATTGATTTTCGAATTTGCATATTTGTTAGATATTATTTATGTTACATTTACAAAATATTTATCCTTGTTATCGCTTATATCACTTATACTATATCAATACAAATTGTTAAATTTATTGTATATTTATGGCATATATTTGTATGTGCATGTTAACTTGATTGTTCTCAATTGTATATTGTTATCCAACTAATTCTTTAAGCACTAGTAATGCCACTTTAAGCCCATACAAGTACAGTGGTATTGAACAAAAATTATAACAATAAAAAAAATTAAGTTAACCAACATCAATACTATAGGATATACTCTAAGATATAGAAATACTATAGTTGCATCATGCTGACAAAGCTATGAAAAGAAACTACATTAATGAAAAACTCAAAAAGGACAAAAGAGATTCAATACCGATAAAGATAATCAATACCCCAACTTTTGGTATTTTAATAATCTTTTTTTATTTTGATGTGTTTTTTTGCACTGAATACAAATTTGGAAACTATTTTGGTATATTAAAAATATTTCTCAAGATATAATGGATAAACTACTATCGCGGCTGATCGCGATAAGCGGCCATTATGCGATCATTATATACTACAACAGGGTGGCTACTCAATCATGTAAAAAAAATTCAAGCACAATCCAAGGTTTTTTCCAAGGGGTTTCAAACAAAATTCAAGGCACGCTTACAGAGGAAAATATTTCTGAATCAACGTAATCACTCATTATAGTACGATACATAAAAAAGCACATGTTTTATAGCTAGGCATGTCAATAATCTTGTAGGCCATAAAGACATTGAATTATTGCAAAAAGTATCCTAGGTTTAATTAGCAGTTACCTAAAATTTTTTATTCCTTGAAAAGTAGACTCAAAATCTAGTGATATGCCTAGCTTACTTTAATAAAATTTTTACTAATAAGCCTACGGACTGTTTGCGATAGGCCCAGCTTTAATTAATTACTGTTAAATCAATAACACGATGAGTTGAAAACAAAACTCGTTTTTTATCTGATAAGTATGTGAAAAAACCAACATATTTAAAAATTGTTATTTTTTGACAACTTTTTTTCCATTTTACATGTTTTGCTAACCATGCAATTTCTTGTCACCTCTGAAAATACAATTTCTTGTTGAAAAAGTGGTGAAATGTGAGTTTTTTTTGAGGTTGATTTCATCCGCAGAAAACTTTTTTAACAGAAAATCAAAAAAACTATTTTTTATCTAAAAGCGAAAAAAAAATTATTTATTTAGCCTGAAAAATGCATTTTATACTTACCTAACCAAACATAACTTAACTTATCCTAATTGCCTATTTACTCAACAACAATTCGTAATTTGCGTTAAATTCGGGTGTTTGGGCTCCGTGACGGTCTGTGGCTGTAACTCCGGCGGAAATATAGATGAATTTGGTTTTTGTGATTAATAGTTGTTATATAATGATCGCGTAATTTATTTATTTACGGTACAAACCATTTTACAAGAGAGTAAATAGATATGACATACGATTTGAATAACAAGATTGTAGGTAGGCCTAAGTGTAATAATTTTGTCTCCCTTCGAGCTCTCTTCATGCTTTTTTAATTTGTTTTGTTTTTTTTTCAAGCAAATTTATTTAGAGCCAGATTGTAATGGCTGCTAATCGCGATTCGCTGCGAAAGTAGTTTTTCATTATAACTCAAGAAGTAATGGTAATAGATCAAATTCGTATTCAGTACAAAAAACACATCAAAATAAAAAAACGATGGTTAAAATACTATTCAAACTAACAGAAATATGTCAAAAATACTATAAGTTATGATATTAGTTTTCCGACTTTTGCGGTAAAATACGTAATTTCCGCGAAATGTTTTTTATGCTGATCACAAATATATAATTGGGTTATCCGGTAACATTATTTTTTCGCCCTGAAAAATACACTTTTTACTGACCTAACCAAACATAACCGAATTTATCATGACTTTTTACTTAACAAATAGACATAATTTGCGTTAAATTATTGTGCCTGGCGGAGGTGACTGCCTATCGTCCGTCATTCCGGATTATGCGTGAATTCAGTTTGTTGTGGTTAAAACCTGATGTATATAATGATCGCTAATCGTGATTCGCCGCGAAAGTAGTTTTTCCGTTATATATCGAGAAATAATTTGTATAGACCAAAATAGTTTTCAAATTCGTATTTAGCGCAAAAACAACACATCATAAAAAAAAAAAATTATTATAATATCATTTAAATTAACGGAAATACATCAAAAATACTAAAATGACATTAGTTTTTTCAAATTGTTCGGTAAAAACGATTTCTGCAGAATAAAAAATTCTCACGAAATTGTAGTAAATTATTTACTCATTTCAGGTAGTTTTCAAATTTTGTTTGGTGGCAAGAAACTACATAATAACCTTGTTGGTTTTAATAAATAATAATTCACACAAAACTAAAACAGTTTGTCAAAAATAACGATTTTAGAGTTAGTAGGCCAAGACCTTTAAGTCAATAAACTACAACACAAAACGTTCCACATTTGAAACAACATCCAATGAACTTTATATTATTGTTTTTATTAACGATAAATTGTTTAAGTAATTCTGCATTTTATTTATAATAACTGAATAAATAAACTGGAAGGTTAATTAACAAAACACGCCGTTCACATTATCTCTTCTTGTTGCCCGCCTGTTTTTGCCGGTAATGGTAAACGTAAACAAAACAAATGCATCTGCCCAGCCTGTTGTTGATGTATTTTCGTTATTTAAAAAGAACGCAACAGTTTCATTGAAACAATAATTCACCACCAAAACGTTTCAAAATTTTGCAAATAGCTGCAGTAGAACAGACAGCAAAAGTGAGCGTTATCGGATATCAATAGAACAAAACGATAACTCCAAAAGTTTAGTCACAACTTTAACCTGCAGCGTAAGTTGTAACAGAATGTCAACAAATCTAAGAGGCGACGCTTGACATTGGATTGATTTGCGTATTTCGGCAAAATGCGGTGGGTGAAGCTATCATATTGTCTGCGACAGCTTCATTCAACTGTTTCGACGTCAAAACTGTTTTGGTTGCAACTGTTTTGTCAAACTATTCCATGCGTATTATTTTGAACATATTAATGTGCTGAGTCGACTTGTGTCTTATCATACCAAGATTGACGATGTTTCCCGAACTTATCACTTGAGTTTAACTGGAGCCCTGAAGTCCGAACCTTCCTGATGTCACCGGATTACTCTCGTCTCGCTCGACGAGAATTCCCGATGGTTACCGAAATTCAAGCATATTTCCCGGTTTTTTCAAGGTGCCGTAAAATTCAAGCATAATTCCCGGAGAGTAGCCACCCTGTACAACTATTAATCACAAAAACCGAATTCACCTATACTCCCGCCGGAGTGACTGCCAGTAACGCTGTCACGGTGGCCAAACACTCGAATTTAACACAAATTACAAATTTTTGTAGAGAAAATAGACAATTAGGATAAGTTAGGTTATATCAGTAAAACACGAATTTTTCGAGCTGAAAAAATAATTTGTCTACAAAACCAGTCATATATTTGTGTTCAGCATAAAAAACAGGGGTAATTATGCACTTTCTTGCCACCAAACAAATTTGGAACATTGTGCATGAAATGGGTCTAGAATTGGCTGTATTTTCACGAGACATGCTTTTTATTCCGCGGAAATAACGTATTTTACCGAAAAATTCGAAAAAACCAATGTCACAACTTTTAGTATTTTTGTCATATTTCCGTTAATTTAAATGGTATTTTAATCATCTTTTTTATTTTGATGTGTTTTTTTGCGCTGAATATAAATTTGAAAACTATTTTGGTCTATTACAAATATTTCTCGAGAAATAACGGAAAAACTACTGTCGCGGCGAATCGCGATTAGCGGCCATTACGCGATCATTATATACAACAACTATTAATCACAAAAACCGAATTCTCATATATTCCCGCCGGAGTGACGGCCGGCAGGCCGTCACGGAGGCCAAACGCCCGAATTTAACGCAAATTACGAATTTTTGTTGAGAAAATAGACAATTAGGAAAAGTTAGGTTATGTTTGGTTATGTCAACAAAAATTCATTTTTAGAGCTGAAAAAATAATTTTACTACAAAACCAGTTATATATTTGTGTTCAGCATAAAAAAACACGAGAATTGAAAAAAAAATTTGTCAAAAAATAACGATTTTTAAAAAAGTTGGTTTTTTTATTATTAGATAAAAATCTAGTTTTTCGATTTTTCGGTAAAAAACGAGTTTTCCGCGGATGAAATCAAACTCCTCAAGAGATATAAACTCATTTTTCACCACTCTATTAACATGAAATCGTATTTTCAGAGGTGGCAAGAAAGTGCATAATTACCAAAACAGGAGAAATGAAAATTTGTCAAAAAGTAACGATTTTTAAAATAGTTTTTTTTCCTAATCATATAAATAACTAGTTTTTCGATAAAAAGTTTTCCGCGGATGTAATCAAACTCCTCATGAAATATACATTCATTTTTCACCACGAAAACGTATTTTCAGAGGTGGCAAGAAAGTGCACAATTAATTTTTTTTTTTTTTTGTGGCGAGAGGGAGCATAAACACCTAAGCTAAATCCATGAATAAAAATATATATATATTTTTTTTAGGATAGGGCTAAGACAGTATAAGCTATCTGCAAAAGTACTTACCAGGAAAATTCAATATGTCATCTCCTCCAGATATTCCTATCAGTTCTATAGGTAAACCAAGCCTAAGTTGAAGAGCCATATTGTCCACACGATAACGGTTATCTCTGTCGGGAGATATTTCTCTACTACTAACCCAATTAGAAGCACTCATTTTTCTCTCCAAAATAATACCAAATCAATCATGGAGCTTGTATAAACTGGTAAATCTACGTTTACATAAAGCAAACCAGACTATTCAAGATAATTGTTTTCTTCATTCATTAAAACACGTCTTTCTAAAGCGGTTGTACCACATAAATAACAATTACTCAAAAATTTACTAATTATTTCGTATCCTACTAATTAAAAACTACTTAATTTAAAATGTGTACGTAAGGTATAAAAGTAGACATTCAAGAATTACGCAGTGTGTAGAAGTTCACTTATGCTTTAGTATGCACCATTCCTATAATTTCATTGCCTCCAAGAACCAACAACAACCTACAACCACCAATCCAATCTGATTAGATTTTAGGAGTAGGACGGCCCACTCTTTTTTCCTTTTTCTGGCATCTTCACGAGGCAAGGAGTATTAGTAATGTGTTATACAAAGTAATTTCTCTTGTTGCAAATTTAAAGGCTCATATAGAATTTTATAACAGGTACTGTATGTCGGTTATAAGTAAAATTATAAGTTTTAAAGGAATATACAAACTACTTTTTTCATCCCTCACTCTAATATTTTGTAAAGCTACATTTTGAACTATTTAAGAATTAGTTTTCAGTATAACATTGAAAGTCTAAGAGTGCTTTAGTTATTCTACAGAATACAGAAATTCTATAGTCGTTATATCAAGTAAAGAATGTGCGTCATATTACAACATAACAGTTTCCAGTAGTATGCTAGTCAAAGATTGGGAGAATTCGTGCACCGCAAATAGCAGAGTATACTATATCCAACTAACCTTTGAAGAGAGTTTATTTATTTATTTATTTATTTATTTGACATCCAACGGTAACAACCAATTTCATACAATAATATAACAATAACAATGGCAGCTCTCATTTAACCAAAGTTAATGGTTGAAGTGATAAACAATGACAGTTGAAGTGATAAAAGTCGTGGGTATGGTCCTCTCGTCGGAATTAACTTTCGATGAGCATGTTGACCACATCTGTAGAAAAGTAAACCAGGTAGTGGGTTTCATGTTTCGTGCCATCCGCGGTTTAACTAACCCTGTGGCTCTCAAGCCTTAAACTGCTCTTTTGTCCGACAGCTACTGGAATACGCCAGCCCCGTTTGGTCACCTCATCATCACGGGCTTATAAACAGACTCGAAGGTATACAGAACAAGTTCCTCAAACATATGGGTGTTCACCAAGACTTCCTTTACCTGTGACTGCACTTCATGCTGACCTGCATTTGCAGGATCTTATATTAGACGTAGCGTTGGTGATGTGGTTTTCCTCCAGACAGGTTGATTGTCCTCCCTTGCTTGCGCAGGTGGTCTTTCGAATACCAACTGGAAACCGTTCTCGATAGCTGTTTAGCAGGCGTCACTACACTTATAGGTACGACTGTCATAGCCACATAGCAAGATTGCTACGCCTTGGTAATGAATTCGGAGACAACATGTTACCCAAAATAGACACTCGAGACTTCTCTAGTTGTATCCCCACGTCGATAGCAGCCATTTAGCGTATTAAGAGGACCGAGTATTTAACCTATAAACTAAAATCTCCACAACACGCTGTCTCCAAGTAGCACTACTGCCGACATTACCTTTCTTCATATCGGCAATCTATTTAGGCATTGATTTAATTCTATCCATTGTGGACAATAACTTGGCCATATTTTACGATAAACATGGAACGATGCAACTCCTTTCATTGTCTATTAGAGGGTACCCTACATTCATTTGAAATGCAAACATCATAATACAAGTTTTTATTTGATCAAATTACATTTTATATGACCAAATTTTAATGTCCGTTACCACTGTCTGTAGTGATGTGAGATTATTACCAACTCAAAATTTAGATCGGTAGTTTAAAATTGGCTTGTAAATAACCCTGATATACCTTGGATGAGTTCCTTATCATGATTATGAGGTATGTCTAGACGTTTGCTTATTGTTTTATCATTTCCATGTAATTTTTAATGTTTTAGTCCTTAATTTTGTATTATTGTTTTTTTTCTTTGGCTATTAGCCTTAGAAATTATAATGAACGAGACTAAATCATATTCCAGAGAATAGTGAACTAACTTTGCATACAAAAGTGTAAATTGCTTATGAAGGGGGAAATTATGGAATAGATAAGGGAGGTGGTGCCAACATGTGTGTATTTTTGTATACTTTGTAATAGCTTAATTTTGCCATATTGATATTGTATTGTTTTAACAAAATGGTGTAACCGTTGGAATTTAAATAAATAAATAAATCTCTTTTGCTCTGGGCGCCGTGAACTCTGGGGACGGTCCTGTTTGGGCTATGCTCTTTTTTACATGCATGGTAATTTATAAACTGTAATATGGATGTAGCCTATTACTGTGACATTGATTATTAGCAAAATAAAATCACTGAAGAGTAACTAGTTTAATCACTTCTGAAAAACGTTGGAGAGGTTGAGCTGAAAAATCACCTGCAGGTTTGAACTATGCTGTTGCATGATCTAAAGAAAAGCCCCATAATAACAGTTCCTTTTTTTAATTTTTTCACTAAATTCATTTGATAATGTGTCAGATTTTTGAGGTAGTTGTTTGTGTTAATTGCAATTGCCCTTGTTATATTGACAAGAATGAGAATGAAATGCTCCTAAAAGAGCAAATGGCAGATTGGTCATTCTGTCAGCCTTTTTAAGAACAGTTTACTAATTACTGCTGAATAATTAATCGGGTGAGTAGATTTATGTGTAAGTTAAGCATAACTGAAAAAAATTAAGAAATATTTTATCATTATTGTTAAAGAAGAACCTTGGTTATTTATTTACTTAAAATATTTCTTAAAAATACCTCATCATGACTTGCAAAAGCTCAAATTTCATTTGAGCCTAACTTACCTGCAAATTGTACACTTTATATGTCCCAGGATACATACCAGTTCAATACAACTGCAGTGCTAATTATAGGCTACATAATTAGGATGAGCTTACATCAACCTTGTTCTTTTTCATACTTTAATTTGGGTAGGGGGATGTGGTATTTGTGCACTGTCTAAACAATTCTCAAATCTTGGTATTTAGATCACGAATGGGTAATAAAACAAGTCCATATTTGGTAATTATCTAGTTCAGAACATCCATATTTTTCAAATTTTGTTGTGCCTAGTCCCTGGGATGGCCTGTACAATGTATGAAAATTCAGGGTTATTATGCAGTTTCTAGCTACCTAAAAAAGGGAAGTTTTGCCTGAAAAAAGTTAAGATTTGGCTATATTTTTGCTAGATAAGCTTTTTATTCTGCGGAAATTTAGTTTTTTACCATAGAATTTGATAACACCAATGTCACAAATTTGAATAATTTTGATATATTTCCATTAACTTACCTAATGTAAATGATTTTTACATTTTAATGCTGAATACAAATTAACCCAACAAGTGGTGACCGTCCGATATCGACGGTTTATCACTCTCAACAAGTGGTGACCGTCCGATATCGGACGGTCAAACATCACTGTGAAAATTTGATGTTATATCGTTATGGCTACGTTTTTCGTCAAAACTAATCGATACTATTTGAAAGTCGATTAAATTCTGAATCGATTGTTATCAGTATCGATAATACTATCTACATGACAACTAGATGGAGAGAAGAAGAATCCAATGTTTACGATTTCATTTCTTTAGTTGGCGTCTGTCAGTAAACTGTTTGTTTACATTCTGGTTTGAAGTACTTTGTGCAATGTTTTATTAGAATTGTTAGTGAAATAATTTAGAATTTATTACAATATATATAAATAATGTATGATTGATAAAATTATAATAACAGGCTAAGAAATTTATGAATACACGATTTTATAACATGTTACCATAGAAACATCAATTTTCGGTAAAATGCACTATTTTAAGTTTTATCATTATAAATTCCTATAATAAACCCTATAAACTGTACATTTTCTGAAAGTTTATAAAATTTGGAAAAACTTGTATATCTTGGAATTGTGAATTGACTAGTATGTATTACATTTTCAGGTAGGGTCCCCCCCCAAAAATCTTTTTGGTAAAACTTATTTTTTTATTTTATAAAAGGAAAAAAGTAAATAAGTGTTTACACTTATGTTATTTATTTTATATAAAAACACAGAATCTTACAAGTAAAATGATATAAAATAATACTAAATCTAAGGATCAGAAGTATTTTTAATTGTTTTTTAAAAATATCCTTGCAAAACTAGGAAATTTGGGCTGCCAATAGAGGGATTTTAGTTGCCAGTAGTTGGGTTAATAAACTATTTAATTCCATTACAATTATTTCTTGTAATTTAATGGAAAAACTACCTCAACAAAGAATCACGTTAAAGATCATTGTTAACACCAACTATTTACCACTAAAACCGAACTCACATATATTTATGTCGGGGGCCAGGCAAGAATTTCACGCAGTTCTAAAATGTTTTGCTAAGTGGATATTAAGTTTGGTTTTGTTAAAAAGTGTTTTTGTAGGCCTAAGTGAAAATTGTATTTTTTCTCAAAATCAATTATTATATATTGTGTTCTGCTTATAAAATACACAAATACCACTGTGGGTGTAGGGGTGGGTAGGTGGGTCTTTTTAATTTTTGTCATAATACTACTGTACATGTAGGGCTGGGCAGATGGGTCAATACCTAAATACATGTAGGGATGGGTGGGTGAGAGCCTAGGAGATGTAATTTTTTGGAGAAAATTCTTTTCATGGAGCTTATATTTTTTGAAACTTGTAAAATATACAAGTGAGATATGATACTTAACGAATACTGCAGCACAGGGGCTGGGTTATTTAGACTGTGTTGTGTAAACTTGCTTTCCTGTCCTAAATTTAAAATTAAATTAAAAAAGACATTTCTTGACAGAATGTTATGATAGTATTCCAATCTAATCTTTGATTTGCTCATGAATTTTCCTTAATTTTCTGGTGATATGGGTTGTTTCATGCATGAATTAGATTAACAAATCTGATCCTGTGCATTGAATGAGGGATACATGGTGAATTCGGAGACAGGTAAGAATTTTACATTCCTTAAAAATTTGTAGCTAAACAAATTTCCAGGATTATATTGCTTTAAACATGGTACACATTTTTATGACTTTGTAAGAGGCATTACTTATTTGTTTTAGGTTAAAATGGTATGCATTCCTTGCTTTGTGGTGCCGGTTGTTTTACTGATTTGGCGATTCATCTTATGGCCACTGCTTAGACCATTGTACATCAGGTGGTATGGCATTCCAACAGAAGAGGCAGCTGACAATATAGCTGTTGAAAAACTAGACACACTTGGAGATGATGGGTGCCCCTTTGGATGTCCGCTCAAACCTAAATCTGTGCCAATATCTGATGCAGAAGAGAAGAAAGTGTCATAATTTTTGTGTGTAATAGGAGTTATTATTTTTTTTCAATTAATACGATACATTTTAAAATTGATTTATTTCTTTTGTGATTTAAAAATAGTTTACAAGGTAGAGCATTTATTTAGATAACTATCATAACTGTTTAATTAATTACACATTTTTTGTTAGATTTTTATCGTTATAATTAATTTGTAAATTTTATTGGGTTAAATATACAAGAAACTGAACAATCTCGTCATTTTAAAACTGTATAGTAATACTCTATGGTTTTGTTTTAAGAAATGTATATTCAAGACCATATATTAAGAGTCCCCTATACAGGAAAATATTTAAGACCAATTATGTAGCCTATTGTGCATAATATTTTAAGCTAATTTTATTAAGCTAAAATTACAGTAGAATCCCGGTTATCTGAACTCGTAGTCAGAAACTATAAAATAAAAATCTTAATACCAAGACAATTACGGCAAGAAGCAAGGTTTGACAATCAAGGTCGAGTAATCATCTCTAATGGCTGTTGCTAGGTCAAGTCACTGCAGGGCTGTTTCGTGACATGATTATGATACCACTTTTGGAATTATTAGCCAATCCGAATGCATTTACTAGTGACTCATTTCCACTTGATTCTATAGCTCAGTGGAGGTTAAGAGATAGACTACACTTTAGAAAGAATTAATAGGATCTCTTGTGCAATTAGTGCCTGGAGAAACTGATGGGCTAATAACGCATTATACGAGATATTTTTACAGACACGATTTACAGTTCAACAAATCAGCTTATAGGGCTAATGATTTAAATATTTAATTAGTGTTATATATTTTATCTTTATTTTTTGAGCTTAAGAATTTAAAAAATCTTCACTATGACTATAGTCAATAACTGCATAGATTATAGTCGATAGTCAATCTTTATTTATTTGTCAATTACATTGACTATTACTATATGTATAAAAGGTATTATTACATATTTCTTCAAGTTAATTTAACTTTTATCAATTAATTATAGTTTCACTGGATTAGTCACAAACTAACTATGATAGTATTTATAATATAAATAAAAAGTAAACTTGTATCAGATAAAATTAAGTTTACATAAATGTAAGTTGATATGTTGGTCATGCAGATTATCTTAAAATATATGAAGACCACAGTTCGTAGACTATGGATTTACTTGTTCCATAAAATTAATATAACTGATTATTCTACGTATTATAACGAAATCAGAATTTAGTTAACAAAGTAATAAAATTGTTCTATAAAAATAATCCAACATATCAACAGTTAAATTAAATAAACATAGGCTCGTCAAAAAGTTCATGTTGTAAATTGGAAGTCCACTATGAATTAGGGTATATATTTATTATTATATCTGCAGTTGTGTACATAAGGGATTATGCTAGATAAGAATAATGATTGTAAGAATATTATTTATTCTTGTAAATAGTTAATGCTAATTGTTTTATGTTTGATCATTATTGTTATTTAGATTGTCACTTTCTTTGTTACCTACTTCAGGTATTTTCACAAATACAATTGTTAAAATACTTTATGTAAAAATATTATTTATTCTTGTAAATAGTTAATGCTAATTGTTTTGTGTTTGATCATTATTGTTATTTAGATTGTCACTTTTTTTGTTACTTCAGGTATATTTTCACAAATAAAATTAATTGTTAAAATATTGTATGTTCTATTTATTTTAGATGAGTCCTATTTATAATTAGTGCTACTAAAATATCAGTGTTTGGATAAAATTAATAACAGATTTATGTAATCCCATTGAAGGTAAATGATGGTATTAATTAGTTCATAAATATTTTAGGTTATAGGGCACTAAGCTAGGAATTAATACGAGGCGTGTTTTTAAAGTAAGTACTTTGAATCCTGCCACTGTAGCTCTGCGGTCGACGTTCAGCGTATGCACGCTGGTTACTACTATCTGTTGGCAAGCTACAACCGCCATTAGGAATCCATTCAACTATTTAAGGTCGATTATGACTGTTTACAATTCATCCTCCGTTTAAAAATGCTGACAGCTGTAAAGTACATGTTGTGATAAGTTTGTAACACTAAGGGCGTGAAAGCAACTGACATTCATCGAGATCTGTGAAGTTTATTGAGAAAACAGAATGAGTGATGGGATGATATGGAAATTGGTGAGTGCTTTTAAGGTAGCCGTACGAATGTGTATAATGAGGAACAAAGTGGGAAACCTTCACTCATTACTGATGACTTGGAGCAAATCATTGATGAAAAAAAGTAAGAGAAAACAGACACTTTACAAATGCATTGTTATGTGTCAAGAAGTATGATTTATGAAATTGTGACAGAACATTTGAAGTACCGAGAGTTATGCTTACGCTGGATTCCCAAACTGCTGTTGGAAAATCACAAAAACAAACACCAAACGAGATTTCTCACATTCCCAGATCATTAGAATAGTGATGGTTAAGATTTTTAAAACCAAATTGTCAAGGTGACAGACTCACAATGAATGTCAGCTGCTTTCAACCCCTATAGCGTTACGAAAACTTATCATAACATGTACTTTACAGTTAGCGGCATTTTTAATCAGAGGATGAATTTTAAACAGTCGTAAGCAACCTTAAATACAGTTAAATGGATGCGTAACAAGGGCTGTGGCTTGCCAACAGATAGTAGTACCCAGCACGCATGCGCTGAATACCGACCACAGTGGCTGGATTCCAAAATGGTACCGGTACTTACTTTAAAAACACTCCTCGTATAACAGAAGAGATAGGGCATCAGCAAACCTCCCAAAGAAGAGAAGTCTGCTAACATAATACACAACAAAATAGATACAGCGAGAGACGACATGAAAATTCTGAGTGCCACTGTCATCTCTTAAGGTGAGAAAATAGACTCATGTCTCTTCCTCACATGAAGAAGATGCCAGTGGCACCAAACATTTGTGTTAAGGTTGTATTTGTTTTCTTGTGTGTTAGTTTAGTGGAATTTGTCCTCAGGTAAGTTTGCTGATGCCCTATTATATTAGTTTGGAAAAAAGGAATCTTTAAAAAAAAAATAACAATAATAAAATGAACTTGTTGCAACTACTTTAAAATAAAAATGGAAATAAAAGATTCTATAGTTATGCATGATAACAGATCAATGTGCATTGAGAATAGATATTTCAAAAATATATATTCTATGTCCTTAGTTGTGGGAATACCACAAATTAAATTCATGGAGAAAGGGAAATTTGAATGAAGTATAAAATAAGAAAAATACATTTATTAAACGTTTATTACTTAACTGGCAACAAAAAACAACTCAGTCACTGCTGCCCTAATACAATATGTACAAAATTGATATAAGCTAAAAACAACTAAACAATAGGTTTTCAGGAATTTCCTGGAAACACAATTTTATGAATGTCCTTATAATGGCTGACAAAATGTATTTCCAGCCCATCTGTGATGAATTTTGGCAAATCATCAAAGTCTTTCCTATTCTCTTCCGGTAAAATTACACAGTTTACACCAACTCTCTTGGCCTGAAAAATTAAAGATTAAATGTAATTTATACAATCAATTAACATTAATATAAATAGGATTATACACTTCTAAGAGCATATCAGAATTCAAAACATGATAAAACGCTGAGCAAGAGATTTTACCTTACAATCCTGTGTATCCAGGTTTTAAGTTCCATCCCAGGTCAAAATCTAATACGAAATTTCAAAACTATCATCTGGTAGTAAATATGAGTAACGCCAATCAGTGTGTACTTGTTATGTACCAACATAATGTTTGCTAGTTTATGTACTATGTGTGTGTCTAACACACATAAAACGGTACATAGTGTTATTTATTGTTACAGGCTCATTATTTTTTAAATTTCACAGCCAGGTACATATGGAGTGTTTTGTTTTATTTGCAACCTTTTATGATAAAATCAAAATAAAAACTTGATAATGTTCATGGATTTTTGATATTTTTATTAGCATATGTAATTTATTCTGACTTAAGAGATATATGGTTTTTAGTAAAAATTTTAGAATGTTGATAAAAAGTATTATATACACATACATACACACAGACACACACACATATATATATATATATATATATATATATATATATATATATATATATATATATATATATATATATATATATATATATATATTGTGTGTAAAATTTTCAAAATTCCAAATTATAAATTTTAATTTTATTCTTCATAATATTGGTAATGGTTTTTTGTTAAATATCTAACAGCCAACATTTGATTTAGAATAAGAATGCAATTTTTATATTTCAATAAAATTGTAAATTTTTGTGACTCAGACTAAATGTTATCATAATATGTGCAATTTGTTGTGCTACTTTCTACCAGTTTATAAAAAGACCAAAAATATGTTTTATTTAGCTATAGAACTAAAAAATTAAAAGTATAATTTGCTATCCTAAGGCATAAAAATACACTTTTATATCTTGTTAACTTAGTACTCAGGGTAAGTCACTATTGAGTTCATTAACTTTACCAGCTGGTTCCACTGGCAAAGAGGAACAAAAAGTTCATACAAACCATAGTCCGATTCTCAACCGTTTGGCTGTAATGGCATATGTTATGATTTTTTTAAATTACATGACTTGTTACTGTTAGTTTGACGGTAAAACCATACCAATTTTATTTATGATGTGGAAAGTAATACCATTTGAAAGAGTATTGAATTCCCTTTAAATTAACATGGTACTCAAATAACAACTCCTTATACAAGGTTTTTTTAATAACTATAAAGTTAAACATTTTTGTTACAGACTTTCTTCTTAAACTTAAAGGATCAATTAAAGTACAGTCCAACCTCAGTTTCCAGTCCAACCAGTTTTCCTAATGCGGCGAAGGTCAAGCCGGATACGATAAAAGTTATATATAACTTGGTTTTATTGGAGAAACACGTTTAGTAACTAATAACAGACAGCATGCGTAAGTGGGGTGCCTATAATTGCATGTGGCGCAACGCGCTCTGCAGCAATTGAAATGAAACAAACAATGTTTATCACGATCGCCAACTTCACTCCACTACATAAACAACAGACTAACAATGCCAAGAGTGTGTTCGTAAAATGAACTATTCCACTTCCCCTACTCGCGAAATAGATTCTTCCAGCCAGCCACACTGATTAGTAAACAACATTGCCAGCTCGGATGTTGTTTACTTCCCTCTTCAAGCTTGTCGAGAGAGGGAGACTAGTCAATACAGCGCCTGCAATTTTTGAAATGCAAAACCAAAACACTTGTGTACGACATTTGCGTTTTAAAACTGAAAGGTGCTTCCAATTAATTGTAATTTCATTTTGTAAATAATTTTTAACTGTTATCTACTTGCCGAACTGGATGACATGGACTGCCGGATAATCGAGGTTGTACTGTAGTTAAATTGTTTGTATTCAATTACTGAAAAAAACTTCCTCATTTATCTTTAAAATGATGTATAATATTAAGGGTCATACTTGAAATTTCAAAAAATGTTGATGTGAATACAGCATTAGGGTTCATCATATTGGTTATAAACACCAAACTAATGACTGTGTATATGTAATTTCCGTACCAATTGAATCTGTTGACTAAATCAGCTGAGTCATTTTGTTGTTAGTAATAAATTAGCTAATTATAACTCCTGAGGGGTTAAAGGAGTTATAATTAGCTGATTTTTTTAATTTTTGTATTATAAAACTTTTTTATATCCTTTTCAATTATGCATTACAAGTAACACAACCAATGCTAGATAATTTTTCTTTGAACGGTCATTGCGTTTACCAATGAATAATATGTAGACATTATTGTGATTAACCGGTTCTGTGACTATAATTCATCGGAAAGCCATCGCGAATACCACTGCCATTATCAGAATAGAAGGCTTCTGAATGCACAGACCTTCGTCAACGTTCATTACTGTTTGCATAAAAGTGTAGTTTCCTACTAATAATCATTTGATTGGAAATGTTATTCAAGATGTAGGAGTTGAAAAAGCTGTTCTTAATTGCTTTGCAAGAGACCCATGAACAAATAAAAGAGCAGTTTTTCGTAAATTTGGGTTTTCCAATCATGCGTAAGTAGAATTATATGTATAGAAAAAGCTACATCCTATCATTTTATTAGAGTGCAAGACCTAGAACCAAGAGATCATCCCCTAAGAGTTCAGTTCTGCCACTTGATTTGTCAGTTTTATTGTCGCGATTTCTTCAAGACCATTCTTTTGATAGATGAATCAATATTTACTCATGAGGGTGTTTTCAACATACACAAGTATTACTATGCTGCAGAAAATCCTTACCTTGTACATGAGTCTTCTAATCAAGTAAGATTCAAGTTAAACGTCTGAATTGGATTCATTGGAAACCAGCTCATAGGACCATACCTCAACCTACTAACAGCCTTAAATGGCATTCAATACTTGGACTTCCTAACTGAAAACTTACCATAGCTCCTTCAAGACTTGCCGTCGGATTTACGTCAGAGGATTGGATTTACCTACACACTTCAACGTTGAGGTCTGTCAGCACATCAGTGATACTTTTAACATGTGTATGGAAGAGGAGAAACAATAGCTTGGCCCCACGATCTCCAGACCTGACACACATTGACTACTATGTTTGGAGGCAAATCAAGCAAACATTTTATTGCACACAAGTTCGAAATGTAGAAAAGTTAAGGAATAATATTTTGACAGCTTCTCAAATCCTACATGATGAACTGAACTTGAAGGCGACTGTGAGGGAATTCAGAAAAAAATGTTCGCATGTGAAGCAGGATAAACTGAGGACATTTTGAAAATCTTCTAAAATGACAAAAAGTCTTGAAAGCCCTGATAGCATGACATTCTTTGTGTGAACTGTAGCTAAAGATACAATAAAACATGCAATAAAAAAGTCCTGTTAAAGAAGTTGTATTTTTCAGTTTAAAAAATTAGATTCTGATTATAACTATTTCAAATCAGAATCAGCTGATTTAGCCAACAGATTCAGCTAGTACAGAAATACAATTATTAGTTAGGTGTTTATAACCAATACAATGAACTCTAATGTTTTATCCTTATCAATATTTTAATGAAATTTCAAAATTTTTCCCAGGTATGACCCCATAATATTTATACATCATTTTAAAGATAAATAAGGAAGGTTTTTTGGTAATTAAACATAAGAATACAAACAATTTAACTACTTTAATTGAGCCTCAAAGATTAAAGAAGAAAGTCTGTAACAAAAAGTTTCTACTTTACAGTTATTCCAAAATGTTGTTTAAGGGGTTGTAATTTGAGTAGTATGTTTAATTTATAGGGAATTTAATACTCTTTCAAATGAAATTACTTTCCAAAATTGGTTTGGGTTTACCGTCAAACTAACAGTAACAAGTCGAATAATTTAAAAAAATCACAAAATGTGCCATTACAGCCAAACTGTTGAGAATTGGACTATAGTTCATATGAGCTTTTTTGTTCCTTTTTGTCAGTAGAACCCCCTGTTGAAGTTAATGTAGTTAGTAGTGTGTACCCTGTATAATAAATACAAAATTATGATCATAAATATAATATATACAAAGATAATGATGAGACGTTTCTTCAAAATATTACTAGCCTAAATCATTTTCAGTAATAAAAAGTACTTCATGATAAATTATGATAACAAATTATTAATACAAGACATAGAATAATTCTATTAAAATCTTATTTACTGAATAAAACTAGTTGAAATTCTGGTACTTTTTTGTTCAAACTAGGATACAAATTATTAAAACATAATAAAATTAAAAAGTTCATATATCATTACGCACAATTAAACAAGGAAAAGAGTGGTATGATTGGAGTTTTCATAAGCCTCTTAGTTTCTTAGAACTCAGGTGCACATGATTTCTGCGCCGACATTAGTGAACTATTTCAGGGCCGCTGGCCTCTTCTTCTTTCATAAGGCCTCTGCTGGGATCTATTTTAGTGGCTGAAATGGTGACCTTGTGACTGAGAAAGCGTCCAGTGGCCCTGAAATATTTCACTAACTATTTTTTCTTTGAGTTGTGTATGCGTCTGTCTAAAGTTTACTATTTCATCAGGTATGCTGCTCTCCTCTCATTTTGTATTAAAAACAATCAATTAGTATGTAATGTGTGTATTATTTTGTGGATACAAGTGGATATTAGACTTACAGCAATGATCTTCTCTTTTATACCACCTACAGGCAACACTTTGCCCTTGAGGGATACCTCTCCAGTCATGGCGACATTCTGACGTATAGCAGTTTTAAGGGCAAGGGACAGCAGGGCTGTGACAATAGTACATCCGGCGCTTGGTCCATCCTTTGGGGTAGCTCCCTAGAATACACATAAAATTAGGCTTTCTCAATTCTTTGTGTTTAAAACCAATGTTAGGTTCAGCTCCATAAATTTTGTTAAAGCTTGGGTTCGGCTCAACCAACAAATTCAAAATAGTCCATGTATTAGCCTTCCACAACTCTTCTGTTATAAGACTTTTTGCAAGTAAAAATAAATAACAACAAAATAGTTGAAAGAGGGATTAGAGGAATAGGGTGAGAATAACAGCTTAGGGAATGCTCTCGCAACTGGAAGCTACTGAAAATGTTAATATGTTCAAATCAAAATGTAACTCTGAAATTAAAAGTACTTCTTCTAGATAAAGCAATGTCACAAATCTTATAGAATATAAAACCCAATCTTAGATCTTAGGCTTAAGCGAACGAAGTCATAAGTAGAATGTATATTTTACGATGACAACTGCGTCAAGATGCTATCTACATTATAACCAGATGTTTCACCTATGCTCTGATGTGGCTTCCTCATTAGTATCGCTGAGATTGGTGAATGACCTTCCAGGTATAAAAACAGGTGGTGGGGCGGGAACTGGTTTGGCAAGTTAGCTGGAGAGGGGTGGAGGCATGACCCACGTGACCTACTGTCATTGGCTGAAGAAAATCTATATGGCTGACTTCCATTTTATTTAAATCTACTTTAAATTGGTTCCCATGTCTTCGGAAGCTATATACTTTCATGGTTATTAAAATTAATTTTTTTGTTATATATTTTTATAGCTTCCCTTACGGTTCTCGGGTAGTAGCAAGGGATGTTGGCAAGGACTTTAGTTTGGGCAAATAAAATTCCATGATTAATTTTTGTGCTATGTTATGCAAATGCAGACCTTTCCGTATCCTCATTCATGTTGTGGAACAAAGCACAAAAACTAATCATGGAATTTTATTCGATCAAACAAAAGTCCTTGCCAACATCCCGCACTACTACCCGAGAATAGTTATATAAATATATAGAGGGATATATATATATATATAAACATATAAATTTTATATATTTATAAAGGGATGCTATATAAATATATAAAAGAAGAGATCATTTTAATAAGGATGAAAGGCTTCCAAAGATATGGTACCTATTTTAACCCTAGAAAGCTAACATGTTTAAGAAGTTACATTAAAGCTAACGTATTGTAAAAATGACGACACATTTTTAAAATTGCTAAAAAAAATGTTATTTTACAAAATGAGGAATTTTATTGTATAAAGTGTTACGATATCTCTAAATAACAGAGACATTTCAGAAAACAGTTTGAAAGTATATTTCATCTGTATAGTAGATATATTTATTGTAGGGGTGTGCGAGATTTTTGAGTTCGAGTCGAGTAGTTGGCATTTTTTCGAGTATCGAGTATTTTCGAGCGAGTATTTACAGAAGGATTTCCTGTTCACCCAAGACAACTGTAAAAGGCAGACACCATCCTAAGCCTATGTTAAGTTTTGCCAGACTCGTAAATTTATACATCTAAACTGAACACAATAATTTTAATTTGTTTGTAACTGTAACATCTGATAAATAAAACTTTTTACTTCCTGCCTTCCTACATTTTTATGTGGCATTATTTGTTTAACCTTTTTTCATAACTAATACAGTATTATGTAAGAAACTAAGAAAGTATATTATTAATTGAAACAACATGGATTATAAAGATTTGATCTGTTCATTCATATCACAGATCAGATTTTCTATGCAAGCCAATTATACTGTTTCACAGCCGGCCGATATGTTTATCTGACGGTTCAATTCAAAGTGTACCGCGAAAATGTGGTGAAGCTTGATGGCAAAAGCTGCATTCAACCAAACTGATGCTAAAATTCAGGCGTCAACATCAAATGAAGTCATTCGCTTTCAGAATTGCTTCCTCTCAACAAAATTTGATTGTGTACACGCCAAGAAGAGTGGATCGGTATTCTGTATGTATTTAATTCAGTAATATCAAGATTACAACTAACCGGAAATAAGCTGTGAATTATTTAATCAAATTTGAAAATCTGGATGACAAAGACTGTAGTTCAATCGATTGATGATAATAATAACTAAGCAGGTTTACTAAAAATAAATTTTATTGTGCTTAGGATGAATAGTTTTTATGATCGGTAATGAAATATGCACAACTTGAAACTACTTCGATACATGAGGCTACACTGAACAACAGATAAATAATTATTTCATAATGAGAAATTCATAAAAACCTGGTGTAATCGAATGAAAACCATAGACGTAGTCGGCTAATATGTCTAGCCGATATTGGCGACGAGATGCAGTCTGAAATATCAGCTAAGTGCCAAAGTGATACAGTGAAGATTTTGGGCAGCTAAAAGATTCAATTCAATTCAAAATCATTTATTATTTCTTAAATTTATTTTTACATTGCAGTGTCTTTTTTAATCTCTCTAGCATATAGCTATTTGAGAGATCAACTAATTTTATCATAATAAAATATCTTTAATATATAGGTAATCTTAAAATAAATAACAAACGAAATAAAAATAAATAAACAAATCAATAAGCACCAAGGAAACATAGTTAAAGGAAATCGAATAACATTTGTTATTTACTATAAATACCAATTTTTTTTCAAAATGTAATTTTTTAATATCAGTAGTCCTAATGTTCATTTTATTTTGGAATTCATATCGATTGATTGTTTGATTGTTTAAAACTTCCTCCTGGATCACGACTGGCATTCCTAACTACATATGTATAAGCCTCAAAGCACTAAACACTAACACAATGGAAACAAATAAATAATCAATATACATAACTACATAATATAAATATACAATAAATCGGCAGTAAATAAGTAATATTAAATACAATATACTCTATGAACAATTCAACAAACATAATAAAAACAAAAACAAATGAAATCAATTATGTGCATGTAACATATGTATAATCCAAATAAATACCGATACAAATAACAACAAATAAAATCTAACAGCAATAAACACTATGGAATAATAAATAAATAAATAATATACATAACTATATAAAACAAATATACTATAAATCGGTAATAAATAAACAATATTAAATACTATATAGACTATGAACAATTCAATTAACAAAAACAAAAAAACAAATGAAAACAACGATATGCATGTAACATATGTATTATACAAAGAAATAACGATACAAATAACAACAAATAAAATCTAAAAGTAATAAGAAACATAATATTCTAACTATAAACTTATGTGCTAATAAATGACAGTGAAAATTAGTCTCACTGTTGTTCACTAACAACCTTATTCATAATAGTTGCAAAGAATGCACTCAGATATTGAGCCAAACAGGTATGGCATTCTTTGTTCCCGTGTTCAGCAGCAAGACCCGGCTGGTAGGAACCAGTTTAATACCGGCTCCCGTCAAAACTCTGTCAGTATTACTGTTGATTTACACATTATATCACATACGTTTCCCAGTGTGCTTAATTAACTCAACCATGCTTATATATCTCTTTGTAGTTTTGTTTTATTTATCTATGCATAGTTCGATTTTGAAACTTATGAATAAAGATAAACTTATGAATAAAAAATGAGACGTTTGATAAAGCTTCGGTTCAATAAAAATTATTTTCCGAATCTCTAAATTCATCGTATTTTATTTAGAAAAGGTCTTCCAACATGTTTGTCTTTCATTTAGGTTAATTCGTGAATGTTTTACAGTTTTCATCGACATCGACGTCAATGTGAACAGGGAACTGTTCAGTGAGTTTACGAATCAAAATTATCGTACGTTACCACCTTTTATACTCCAACAGTGTTATTGTCTAACCTAGTCAGAAAACCGTTCAACAATTTGACAGGAAAAAATACCGTATGCACAAATGTTACACACAGTTTTGGCGATCTAAGATGTTTACGGAATAATAATTAATAGACGTTCACCACGGATATATATATATCTATTTTTTATTTGACAGAAAATAAATCAATAATATTGTGTCACACGCTGCTCGAACGCCATTACCATATTTTATATGATACGATACCGTATTTTCTTACATTAACCATTGGACGATTCCCTGCTCAGATTAAAAACAAAATATACCTCAATCGACTCGCAAGAAATATACGATAATTTCAGTTCCGAAAAGGAGCTGAACGGTTGGAGATGGACTTTCGCCTGGGGGAAGTTTGATTCTTGGGATGTAAAGTGATCCGTTCTCGAGACCCTCCTTTTGATTGAGTGATATTATGGATAGGAACGAAAATATGCATAATTTCACGGCGTACAGCCACCGTTTTTTCCAAGATGGCTGCTGGTCTAGTAAACCTGTTAATTTGCTCCAACTAAGTTTCAATTTTATTACTAATTACTTACAGTGAACTAGTGGTGGATGTGTGATGTTTGCTCGTTGACTCTTGGGAACTGAATGAACTATTAGTTTGAGAGTTTGACTGTGGTTTTCTAACTGATAGGAGATTAAATTTCCAAACCAAACGCAGGCACCTGTCTTATCTGGTCAAGGTCAGCCACTAGTATCTGCCAGCTTATCAGCTTTGTTTTGACATTCAACCAGTTTATCTACTGCTAACCGTTTACTATTGACATTTCTATTACACTGCATTTTGGCACAATATGAAACAAAGATTAAGAATGTATAATAAAATAATTTAGATGTAATAAGAACTTAATACTTGAAAGAACTAATCTCCACTGAATATCTTGTTATATCTTTCAATAATAATCTAATTGTGTATTAATATTTTGGCAGTTCTTTTCTTTGTCACTGGGAGAGATTCTGTTCTTGTCAATCAACTGAAAATTGATATTTTCAATAACCAAAAATACAAGTGACAATATTTTTTTAACAAGTGATAAGATCCTCTTGCATAGCATTAATGTGCTTCATTTAACTTAAATTAAGTCTATTATAATTAATTATATTAAAAAACAGATATATAGATCTAGCAGAACTATATAATGAGCTACTAGTCATTGTTTGTACATTACTTAATTATCAATATGTCTAACAGTAAGCCCAAATATGAAACTGGAAATAGAGTTTTTGCCAAAATAAAGGGTTTTCCATATTGGCCTGCAACAATAACCGAAGTAAATACATCAAGCAGTTTAAGAAAATACACTGTACAATTCTATGGTACAAATGAAGATGGTACAGTTAAAGAAGTTGACATTTGTTCATTTAAGGAAAACAAAATACTCTATGGGAAACTAAAGGCAAAAAATTTTAAGTTCAATGCGGCAATGAAGGAAGCAGAACATAGCTTTAATTTGAGTTTGAAGCAAAAATTAGATAATAATAGTAGTCTGTCAAACCCCTTGAATAATTCCTCTCTAAAACCACTGGGGTCACCCTCCGTGACCAGCACCCCAAAAAATAAGCAAGAGAAAACTTCAATCCTAGCACCAAGTTATTTAGAAGAATAAAACATTTCAAATAGCACTAATATTCGTCAATTAGGCACTAAAGAGGTAGCTGTAAATACTGACATATTCATGGATACTAATTATCAGTTACATGCTTTGACTGATAAATGTATCGAGCTAGAAAAAAACCTACTGGAGGAAAAAAGAAAAAGCTGTAAAACCTTTGAATATGAAGATTTTCAAACTCGAATACTTAAAGAACAATTAAATACTTTCAAAGAGGATAATAAAAATCTACAACAAGCCATTGATCTGTTACAACAGGACTACAAAAACCTTGAAAAAGAGTATAATCAGCTTAAGAGTTCCTCTCAAAAGTGCTTACATTGCTATCCCCCTCTTCAGACAACTTCTCATGAAAATCCTTGGATTGTACCTAAAAAAAACATCTATTGCCTCTTCTCCTATAGTTAGTTTGTAGCGGCATAGTAAATAAAACCCCTTTTGATATTTTATCTCCAGAAAAAGCAAATAATGAAAATAGAGATGAAACTATTACCTCTCCTAGTTTTTTAGAAAAAAACAAAACTAATCATACTAAGAAATTAGTTACCAAAACAAATACAGCTGAAGAGGTCTTTAATTTAAAAAAACTCTTTTAAAATGAACAGAACTGATGAAGGATACTACAACTGCCTAAAGATTGGAGATAGTCAAAGTAAAGATGGTCGACCCAAGCTGACACTGTTGGCAGATAGTCAGGGAAAAGATGTTGCTTGTTATGTACACATGATGATGTCAAACCAGATTAATGTGTTTGGTCATGTTCAGGGAGGAGCCTACATTCAAGAACTAGCCAAATCAGCTTCAAATGACCCAAGACTAAATTCATATGGCACTGACGACTGGATCCTATTTTTGGGTGGCTGCAACGATGTAAACAGCCATAAGATAAACGAGTTTTCAACATTGTTGGAGCTCCTGATTGGCACCTTAGAGAATCAGATAAAAGAATATCAGAACACAAACTTGATTATTTCAACTCTACCATATCGATATGATGCTCACTGCAACAATGAAGTTCATACTGTTGTTGTAGAGATCAATCAGTGTATCAGACAACTGGCCTACAGATACCCAAATGTTCACCTGCTAGACATTCACCTTCTTGAAAGCTGGTATCATACAAGACAGGGGTACCATATAAATCGTAAAGGAAAGAAACATATAGCCAATCTTAACTGCAAAATAATTACACATAAAAAAAGAGTACAATAATTTACCAACTAATGTAAAAAACAATACTGAAGATAAAAGCTCTACTGTCATAAAAAAAGTGCTCATCAGGAAAAAACAGTACTTGAAACAAACATGAGAAACATGATAAAAATGTATGGAAAAAGAGAAGATATTACTTCTGCCCATGCTATCTCAGCGGATCTTGACAGTGATAGAAACATGACGGATCCACCTCAACCTGGAGACCATCTTATTGAGGAATCAACACAACAGCTTTCGGCTAATTAAACAGCTTCTAATGCCCATCCATCAACTCAAGCTCCTGACTTTCAATTTAATTCATGTGAAATTGTAAATGAAAGTTTTTTATACAAAGGGACGTGTCCTACAGTCATTTTGTAGATCTCAAAGAAAACCTCACAAATAACCAAATTAATCCTAAAGTTAATTTTTTGTTCCTAAACATTCAAGGGTTGCACAAAAAAGTGGAAATATTGGAAAGTTTCTTGTCTGATGGTCAAGCAGTGAAAATTACAATTATCTGCATATCTGAACACTGGCTTGAGGAAAGTACCACAAATTTGATCTGCCCAAAGAACTTTTATAGTGCTGCCTGGTTTTGTAGAAAAGATAGAAATAGAGGTGGGACTTTAATTCTTATTCACAAAATGTATAGTTCCAGACCAATAAACGTTGAAAAATTCTGTCTCGAAATTAATTTTGAAGTGTCGGCGGCCATTATTGAGAATCTTAAAATTGTAGTTGTGTCAATTTATCACTCCCCAGCGGGTGACCCAAACATTTTTTACAGCAGTTAGATGATTTTTTAACATTCATTTCCACCTACAAAGAGTATTCAATAATCATTGGGGGTGATATAAATGCCAACTTTGACATAACATCTAACAAAACAACTGTTAGAGAATTTCTAAATATTTTACGACAACACAACTTTTTTTGTACTAATAATAAACCAACTAGGGGAAAAAATTGTCTAGATAATATATTTTTGAACTATCCCAATCGAGTACGGTAACCTTTTGTAACATATTCGATTTTCCCTTCTCTGATCATAACGGACTCATGCTGAACATCCAAGCAAATACTAGCACTAGCAATAAAACATCTGACAATTCAATTGGGAGTGTGGAACAAGGAAATTCTTTTATAATCAGCCTGTCAAAATCTGCTATCCCTGACCTTCGAGATAGTTTTATATCACATGACTGGAGTAACTTTATGGTTAGCCAAAACCTTTTAAATGCACAAAACACTTTTCAAACGTTTTTAAAAATTATAATAAATAAACTGGAATCTTTCTCTACTATAAAAAGAGTTTGTTATAAGGTTAAAAGGATAAAATCTCATCATGAATGGTACAATAGGGATCTTTCCCTCATGAAAGAAAGGCTGCTTTGTCTAAATAAATTAGTTAAAAATTCCAGTTGTGATAGACTATTAGAAAACTATCTAAACCTCAAAAATGCCTATAAAAAGGCTATAGTAAATGCAAAACTGTCTTACAATGCAAATAAAATAGAAAGAAGCAAAAATAAATGCAAGATTGCTTGGAACATCATTAAAGTAAACACTTCTAATTCAGGCCCTAAAAAAACTACAGATATCAGTCCAAACAATTTCAACCAATTTTTTGTTGACTCTGTAAAAGAAACAAAAGATAGCATCATCAAACCTCCAATAAATGGTCTAGGCCTTGTCAAAAACCATCAAATTGAACAGATCAACACTTTTACCCTCAAACAGATCTCAACTGAAGATATTACCAAAGCTATAAAAAGACTTAAAAATTCAGACAGTGCAGATATTTTAAGTCTGTCCAACAACATCTTTAAAAGTATTTACCAGGGCTTTCAATTTCCCTTAATGGTTTGTATAAATAAATGTCTTTTAGAAGGTACTTTTCCTGAAGAGCTAAAATTATCTCGAATATGTCCCATATACAAAAAAGGCCCCAGAGACCTACCAGAAAGCTATCGACCGATTTCAGTAGTACCGGTTTTATCTAAAATAATTGAAATAATTGTACATGATCAACTATTGGAATACCTAGAAGAAAATCACTACCTAAATCTCTCTCAGTTCGGTTTTAGAAGGGGTAAAAGCACTATCGATGCTGTTGACACACTTATTAAGGACGGTATAAATGCTTTCGAAAATAAGACCTTTGCTCAGGAAGATCATTGCTTTGTGTGATTTGAGCAAGGCCTTTGATTGTGTAGATCATGGGGAACTCATATCTAAGCTCCATTACTATGGTATTACTGGGAAATCAGCAAAATTTTTTAAATGCTACTTAACAAACCGTAAACAAAGAGTTTTTGTCAGTGGAGAGTGGTCCAGTGAAATGGTGGTTCCAACTGGTGTACCACAGGGCTCGGTCCTGGGACCTCTTTTATTTTCATTACAAATCAATGATCTTCCGAGTGCTGTCAAAGCTAAATCAATAATGTATGCAGATGACACAACTTTCCTTAATACTCACACTAACTTTGATAATTTGCAAGACCTTGTCAAAAAACAATAGAAGATGCATCAGTATGGTTCAGGTCAAACGGGTTTCTGTTAAATGAAGGTAAAACTCAGAATATACTATTTAGCTTAAAACAAACTCTGTTATTCGATGAAACAACAAATTTTGCTACCAGTGTCAAATTTCTCGTGATCTTCATTGACGATAGCCTAACTTAGAATTCACACATTGATTATGTCTCAAAGAGACTATCTAGAGTAATTTTTTTGCTAAGGCGAGTTATGTCCTGTGTGCCTAATGATTATGTTTTATCTTCATATTATGCATTTTTTCAATCAATTATAAGATATGGATTAATAATCTGGGGCAACAGTAGCAAAATAGGTGAAATCCTAATTCTACAAAAGAAGGCTATCCGAGTAATAACAAAAGCACAACCACTGGATCATTGCAAACCGCTTTTTGTCAGGCTTAAACTGTTAACGGTTATAAATTTATACATATTAGACCTGGTCTCCTATACACTAAAAAACACACAAAACCTAACCTTAAGAAGTGACCTGCACAGTTATAACACTAGAAACAAAAATAGTATCAATATAGCCCATTGTAGGCTAAGCAAAACGCAGCAGAGTCATACTATCATATCTCAAAAGCTAGTGAATAAGGTAAAACATCTAGTGGATAGATACCCAGAAAAGGTCTTTTTTACAAAATTCTATGAGTGGCTATCCAAAAATCCTTTCTATAATTTATCAGAATTCCTTATCTTAAACTACATAACTTTTTAATGACTGCGGCCCTTTGCATGGAGAATGGTCATAGAGTAACTGTAAGATATTGTACTACCTACAGTATTTAATTTTTATAACTAATGTAAATATATAAAATAATACTAGTATTATGGATTCTTTGACTATGTCTAATAATGACTGTATTTTGACTTTGTCAATGCTTTAGTGTAATAAGACAAATAAAACGATTTGATTTGATTAGATTTGTATCGGTAACAGGTCTTTTTGAGTATCTTGAACTGGATCTCTCATCCCCTTTCTTGGGTCATAAAGATATTAACCAGCACTTCTGTTTTATTCATGCTATTTTAGGTTAGGTTACAAGTGAATAGTAGACTCGGACAACCAAGATGTGTGATCGCTACTACTGTACTTATCTTCCGTGATTGCTACCTTCCCAGCTCTGTTGATCACTTTGAATTGAACTAGTTCAAATCATAATGAACGAACTCGTTCACTACGTCGACTAGTTCATTTGACTGTCGTCGTGTACTACCTATTCTTAGGCGTATTGTTCAGTTCATAATTACGCGTACCAAACGATAACGTATGATTACGGGTATGATAAAACAAAAGAAAGCACACCATTTCATTCCTAACTCGTAAAACTGTTTAATCTTAAAACTAAATTAAGATGTAAATCTGAAATTTCGTGAAATACTCGATCGAACTTTGAGTAGTTTTGGTAGCTTCGAGCCGAGTTCGAGTATTAAAATACTCGATCAAATACTCGAAGTTTCGAGTACTCGCACACCCTTAACTTATTTATTCATAATATGCCGATCATTAACGTATGGCGAATATGGATTTCGAATGAAAGTAATTAGTGTAGATGAACAAGTGTAGTCATGTTACTCTCTGAGTTTGACTATTTATCCTCTGAGCTCAGAAAGGACTATTTATTAATAGCCTAATAGTCAGGGCAACTATGGGACCTACAACTTTACGTGGAATCCAAACCACGTAGTGTTGGTCTGATTTTCAGCTAACTGACAAGTCTGACACTCAGTTCTCTTCCCTACACAACATCCGAACCTTGACTACCAACCAACATGGAAACCTCAAACTTCTCTAGTAGTGTCCACGACTTTCCCCGATGCTCCGTGCAGATTGCCCTGGCACAATGGCAGGAAATGGGTGACGTCATACTCCATTTTGTAGGAGGGTATATTCCACAAATTATTCTTCGGTATTTTCAATATATCTGCAGTTGATTTTGTTTTTGAAATTTGTTAATAATGGAGAATCAGATGAGGAAGACAAAGGTTGTTGAACATTTACCATAATTACGTGAAAAATACCAATCACAACGTTTCGATTTGGTAAAACCCAAAACTTTTACAAGTGCTAAAACTAAATTACATATAAACAAACATGTTATAAATCTAATCTTAACCCTTAAAACGCGGCATCCGTATATATACGCATGTTTACAATTGCCCGTAACGCGTTATACGTAATATTTCGCGAGCTGATAACAATAATCCTAGAACAGGCCTAATACAACGTAGCGAGTTCTAAGATTCAAGGTCAAGACTATTTTCAGGTTATTATTCATTTTCGAGACCTTTGGACTGGTTACTAGGCAACGAATGTAAATAATATGAAGTTTTCATTCATTATTGCCTCTATCGAGGTAACCGCTAGCGCTCGCAGCGAATATATACGCATCTGCTAGTCACATGACGCTGCGACCGGCTGGCGCTCGTCAGTCTGCAGTTATTTGTTAGCTGTCTCGTGCATTGTACTAACCTCCGGTGTGTAAACAAACAGATTATGTACACAAAATAAACACTATTTACAACAAAAATAAAACTAGACTTCACAATGAAAAATATAGAGTAAATTCAAAATAATAAACTTTGTATAATCTGTTTTCTTATTGAGTTATATTGTATATATTTTTATAATGGCTATACAATTTATAGTTTTGAAGTTTTTCATACAGCTGCTACTTTCTAAGGAAGAAAATGTCATTCTAAAATCATATTTCAATTGAAAAATTTATTTTTGCAAGTATAAAATTTTTTTTAATGCATCCAATAATATTTCGTTTTTACAGTTTTGACAAAACTTTGTAATGAATAAAAAATGAATATAAAAATACAATATCGTTATTATTATTTTTTTTACATTGTACTATCCTCGTTTAGATTAAAAAAAATATAACTTTACAAAAACTAAAATTATATATATTCAAGAAAATTAAGCGTTAATTGAAAAATTACAGAAAATTACTCAGCGTTTTAAGGGTTAAACTAATTAAATTAGTTTTATAACAAACAACATGTTTGTTTAGATGTAATTTAGTTTTTAGCACTTGAAAAAGATGTGGGTTTTACCAAATGGAAACGTCAAGATTGGTATTTTTCACATAATGATGGCAAATGTCCAAAAACCTTTGTTTTCCTCATGCAATTGATTGGCGGAGTTTCTGTTGTATGTTACGATAGTTTATGCGGTGCTGAAGTCAAGGTTTTATGAGTTCAAAGTGTATGTCTATTGCAAAATTCCTGCTTGAGAGTGGTTTTGAAGCTTTTTTTACCATGTTACACATGGAAATCACATAGGCATGCACCGAAACATCATTTATACTCAAATAATCATCATCCAAATATTTTAAAATTTATTCACAACCACTCAACTTCCTTCTTTACATTTTGTAAATGATAAAAAAAAAAAAAAAAAAAAAAAAAAAAAAAAAACACTAACTAATTATATACACTATATATAAGAATGTAAGAATATAATAAAAAGAACCACCAAAATTACATCTACAATTTGCAACACTTTTAAAATAAATGATCATGAAAGTTAACCTATCGTATATCTTACGAGCCAAAGACCAAAATAACCACTTTGACGGCTACTAAGTGACTAATAGCACCGCACCCCTTCCTCATTGACTTAATTAGGAACGGAACCAAACGGACAAGTTAATCCGACGTGCGTAAAGGGGTCTCTTTTGAAAACTCAAAATATGAGTTGTAGAAAATATGATACGTTAGCTTTCTAGGGTTAAGTAAATTGAAATAAAATAGAAGAGTGAGCCATATCCATTTTCTTCGAACAAAGACAGTTGGTTACGTGGGTCATGCCTCTCTCCTGCATACCTGCCAAACCAGTTCCTAGCCCACCACCTGTTATAATAGCTGGAAGGTCATCAGCCGATCTCAGTCTCAGAATCTGTTATCACACTGAGATGCCACTGCAAAGTATGGGCAAAATGTCTGATATCTTGTAAATAATATAGATAGCACCTTGACGCAGTTGTCACCAAAAAATTAAATTGTAATATAAAACCCACTTTTTCTGAAATAACTTTTACATTATATTTAATCACCCATACCTCAGGTACATGAAGATGGATTTGATTTGTAGTCAAAATTTTATTTTTTGGATCAATCTCTTGCATTTGGTTGCGGGCCACAGTGAGTGCTATCCTACAAGACTCTTTCATGACATCTCCAAGATGTCCTGTTAGTTCCAGAGTACCTCCAATCTGAGGTTTCTTGTCGTCGGATATATCTGCTTGCTGAACCAAATCTGTCTCTATGAACAGTGTGGACCCTCCTGAAACCCAAAGTCTTCATAAAACATCGATATAAGCAGTGTACACTTTTTGTAAATGGTCTTTTGTGCAAAATAAAATGAGTTGTATGTGAGAATTTGTTACACTAGTAAAAAAATTTTATATAATTTTAAATTACTTATTTCACTTCAACATTTGTTACTTACAGTTCTACCAACCATCTCTTAAGAAATATCACAATTTCCCATCTCTTATTTATTATCTGACTTACATAAGTCAGTGTCAATGATCAACACAACTCCTCCTACAATAGACATTTCTTGAACAACTTCAAAATGGTATGTCCTGCCTGATATTAAATCTACCTTAGGAAAAGTTGCCCTCCAATCAAGATATCAAGTATGACCTCCCTGTACAAAGTTTTGTTGGGAAAATTAATTCCCTAAACACGCTTCTCATAAATTATGATGTTCTTCAACATATTCACATTTTCTATTTACATATTATACTTAAGAAGCTTTGGCTAAAATTTTATGATTTGATTTACCTCACTTACTACATGAATTACTGGCACAAATATTCCTATTTCATGAGAAATCTATTTGTAAATATCAAGGGCACTATTGAAAAGAAATAAGATATACGGCTCTCCAGCTCAAAAAGGCTTTCAGTGCTATCGTGCTACCTCATGTTGATCTCATTACCTGTCAAGAGTTATTTTCTTACTGAGGAGACACTCTGTATTCAAAGCAATATTGTTAAGGCTGCCTATTTTGCATTTTTTGCTTATTTCCAGTCCGTTACTAGATATAGTTTGATTCTTTGGGGTGATTGCAGTGGACTCGGGCAATAATTATTCTACAAAATAAAGCCTTTGGAATTATTATCAAAGCTAACGTTTTGATCACTGCAAACCAATTTTAATTGAACTCAGAATACAGACAGTTTTTAATCTTTACTTATTTGTTCTAATTAAATATATCCTATCTAACCCTCAATATCTCATTTTTAATCCTAGTGATCACAAATACAACACAAGGTGTAAAAATGATGCCTCCATTGATTTTCACAGGCCGAGTTTAACTATAAGAAGTCGTACTGTAATCTCCTTAAGGGTTTATAATAAATTAAAACCATTGAAAAATATCCTATAAAAATGTTAAAATAAATTTTATATGTGGCTGCTGCAAAATACTTTTTATTCTCTGGACGATTTTTTTATTTTAAATTAATATCCTTTTAATTGTACTCTCACATCAACACAATCTTTCCAGTCAATTGAATCTTTTTCAATTATACAAAGGATGTTCAGAAAGTAACCTCCATTTGCTCACTTTGTGGGAAGTAGAGGGAGTAGGGCCGCAATCTTGCGCTGGTGCGCATGGCAGGTCAGTGGGATTCAAGCTGTATTAGAGTGAAGGTTGTCTTAGTGCTAGTTATTTTTCAGTTGCTTTTCAAAACGAGTGCTGCAATAAACATTCCTGACAAGTGTGAAGTGTGTTCTGTCATTTGATTTTTCGTAGCTAAACAGTATTCGGCAGCAGCAATTCATAGAGAGCTTTGTGCTGTGTATGGTTCGAATGTAATGAGTGGCAGGAGTTATTCGAGAATGGGTTCGTGCATTTAAAAGTAGCAGATCAAACGTCAACAGGTCATCTTTGGTCAATGATGATCTCATTGAGAAAATTAACGCAAACATTTGTGACAACCGACGCTTCACCATCTCAGAACTTACAGAAGAATTTCGAGGACTGTTTTGTACGAGATAGTGACTGACAGGTTAGGCTAGTGACTGACAGTGCTCGGTGGGTACTGAAAATTCTTTTAGAAAACCACAACACTCGAATGAGAGAACACACTTTACACTTCACAGGATTTTATTGCAGCACTTATTTCGACAAGCGACTGAAAAAATCTACTACTAGTAAAACCTTCACTCTAATATGGCTGGACGGCTACTAACCTACCATGTGTACCAGCCCAAGATGGCATCCCTACATCCTCTACTTCTCACACAGTGAGTTACTTTCTGAACAGCTCTCGTATAGTGTTACTTTGGAACTCTGTCTGGATTCTTTTGTATATCCTAAGTTGTGGATTATGATAAATTTTAGTTTAAGCCTACTTATGTGTTTTACTGTAAGATGTACTGTATTTTAGTTCTGCCTGTTTTGCTGTTCCAAAGTCAAATGTTTAAAATGAAAGGGCCATATTTTATTCTAATTTAGGCTAATTTATAATTAGGGCCTACTAATATAACTAGTTATGACTTAGCATAATGACTTACTGTACAGAGACTTTGTCAATATTAATTGTAGCCAAATGAAAATACAATTATTATATTATCATCAGGTCATAATCTGGAATGAAATAGTCTACATTCATAATTTAAAGAATTATGATTATAAAGAAATTAATTTACCAACAAGTTGTAATATCTATTGTTGTTTTCAACTATTATTTTTACAGAATAAACCTATATCTCATTTTGATGCGGAGATGTAATAATTTTAATTGAATAATCTACTAATACACATTATAAATATTAATAATGGATCACATTAATTATTTGATATGCATTAAATAAAGCATATTATGTGCTACTGACATTGTCAAATGCTGTGGACTTAAAAACAATGCTGCAGGTATACTTTGCCTATGTCCAATCCCATTTGAATTATGGCATTCTTTTCTGGGGTAATTCTCAAATAAGTTCAAAAATATTCAAAAAACAAAAACAAATCATTAGACTGATTATGATAGCATCAACTAGAGATTCATGTAGACCTATTTTTAAATATTCTTCCTGTTCCATGTCTATTTATTTTGCAGTCTCTAATTTTTGTAAAAAATAACTTATCATATTTCTTTTCTCATAATCACACCCATCAATATAGTACACGTAATTCAAAGCTTTTTCAATTTCCTGTTCATAAAAAAGTATTCTTTGAAAAAATGCCATTCTATTCTTCCATTCGTTTATACAACAAACTTCCAATAGAAATCCGTTCTGAACTGTCACCAGTAAAATTTAAAATTATAATTATTAATTATCTGTCCGAGCATTGTTTTTATAGTGTACAAGAGTACCTAGATTCTGATAAATAGTGACTATTCGATAATATTTTTGGAAAGTTTGAACTACTGAAACTTAGTTTTAATCTAGTTTTAAGCTTTGACCTGTTGACAATTTACCTACCTTATTGATGTTTATTTCATGTAAATGGTGTATGTAATGTAAATAAATAAATAAAAAAAAATAAAAAATAAATAATACCATTATAAATACACAATTAAACGGTTACACCCTTGTCTCAGCTTTTGGGAGAGCGAATAACATCAAAGGTGGAGTAGCAAGCAATATATAAAAGTAACCAAATAGAGAATGAAACTACAAATTTGGAAATGGAACACTTCAGTATACCCCTAGTCTGTGAAGTAACAGTTGCCTCTGTCAAACTAACTGGAAAAGAACAACTTTATATGATAGGTGTTTATCGGCCACCTAACAATCTCATTGACATCACAGAAGAAGCTATCGGCGTCCTTCATAAAGTTATGGATAACCTTCCAACTCACAGAAGAATAATTTTGATTGGGGACGTAAATATTGACATTTTAAGACCTACAAGGGAAACCATTATGTTTGATGAATTCCTTTCGTCCCATAATATGTTACGACTTAAACTTCCAGCCACTAGAGTATTCAAAGAACATCAGTCCTCCATAGATGCTATCTGCACTAACACTGAAATGGATGAATCCCAGGTAAAAGTTCTCCATACGGGTATAAGCGACCACTTCGGGCAACTTTGTTATCTGCCTCTTCCTGTTGAATCAAAAAAAACCACTACCTCCCTTCATCGACATGTAAATCCAGAGAACTTAGCAAATCTCAAGCGATGTTTGGCTAAGGAATCTTGGACAAACGTACTTCAACAAAACAATGTGGAAGATGCCTACAAACAATATTTGGGAACAATGACATATTTTTTAGATCTAACATGCCCAATCAAGAAATTCAGAGCTGCTTCAAAGCCAAAAACTCGTCTGTGGTATGATGAAGAAGCTCTTTGCTTAAAGAGAGATTTCCTTGAAGCAAATGAAAGATATCGACTCTCCAGCAACCAAGAGAATAAACACACCTTTACACAGCTGAAGAAGGCCTATGACTTAAAGCTGAGGACCTTAAGACAAGAGGCTAGTGCTGCTCATATTGACAATGCTGCTAACAAAAATAGGGCTGTTTGGGACATCATAAACAGCGAGAGAAAACAGCACAAGGATTCAGTGTCCGGCTTTGACTTCATAATGAAGAACGGAGATAAAATTGACAATCCCATGGATATAGCCAACCATTTTAACAACTATTTCTCAACTATTGCTGATGAAACTCTCAAACAGAACCAGTGCATCAATCCTACAATGCAATTTATCCACAACCTACCTGTTGAAGTCCCACTGACTTATATAGAACCTACGTCAATTGAAGAAATATTTAAAGTAATAGACTCACTGAAAACAAAATCCTCTTCTGGCTTAAATGAAATATCTTAAAAAATCCTGAAATTTTGTAAAAACGAAGTAGCAATACCTCTTCTGCATATCACACAACTTTCTCTACTGCATGGTACCTTCCCATCAAGCATGAAAATTCCCAAAGTTATTCCTCTTCATAAAAAATCCAGTAAACACCACGCAGAAAATTTTAGGTTTTGATTCCAACTGAATCCAAAATCATTGAGAAAATTGTACTCTCTAGACTTTTCAGGCATCTGCAATTAAACAACCTCTTATCAGAGAAACAGCATGGTTTCATCAAGGAACGATCCACTCAAACGGCAATAGTTGATCTATTTGAGCACATTGTTGACAACATCGAGGCCGGAAACAGTGTAGTGGGAATACAACTAGACCTAAGCAAAGCATTCGATTGTCTAAGCCATGACTTGATCATTGAAAAACTCTTTCATCTAGGAATCTAAGGAACAGCACTATCATGGTTTTCAACATACCTTGAAGGGCGACACCAGGTTGTTGTGGAAGTAGCTCAGACCTCAAAAAGAGTTACTAAAACTTTAAGATCTCAGGTCCTGTCAATGAACCGTGGCGTACCGCAAGGATCTGTGTTGGATCCTGTACTTTTCATTTTATTTACTAATGATCTCCCAAAGGTTTTACATTCATACAGTAATTTAGTGATGTATGCTGACGACTCTATGCTATTAACAGCCAATAACTCTGTGGAAAATCTAGAAATAGATTCATACATTGCTGTTAACGTTGCTATGGACTACTGCAGAAACAATGACCTAGTTTTTAACGAATCGAACACGAAGCAAATTTCTTTTGGGAACAAGAAAGATGTCATTACAGATCTACCAAATCTCCAGTCTGTTAGCTGAACCAATTACCTAGGAATCTTTGTTGATGACAAACTCTCTTGGCTAAATCATATTGATAACCTGTGCCTCAAGCTTAGCTCAGCGCTTTATGCCATCAGAAGGACTAAAGCTATAAGTACAACTAAAGCCACAATAACAGCCTACCACGCTCTGTTTGAGAGCCATATGAGATATGGCATAACAGTTTGGGGCGGTTCAACTGAAAGAAACCTCCAGCGGATCCTCATTCTACAAAAAAAGGCTCTAAGAATCATGGCCGGCTTGGGGTTTAGGGAAAGCTGTAGGGGAGTATTCAGAGAGCGGAAATTGTTAACAGCAGTCAGCCTTTATATTGTGGTGTGTATCATGATAGCTAAATCCCATAATGTTCATCAGCACCAAAACATTCACTCCCACAATAGGTATGCCAAAAACTTCACATTGCCAATCCACAAGTTAACACTTTCTGAAAAAAACCTACATATGCTGGAGCGAAATTCTTCAATAATCTCCCTGACGAGCTGAAGAGAGTGGAAGTAGAGAAGTTGAAGAAACATCTGCACACCTGGTTCCAAGAAAGATCGTTCTACTCTGTTAAAGAATTCCTGAATTGGAGTCGACTCGCAGAGAATGTGACTACTGGGGTAGCTGTCTGTCGATGAAATTAGTCAAAAACTTTTATAATTTACATGTATTGATTAGCTATGTCTTGACGCCATTTCCTTCTTGACGAATGTGAAAATAAAGAAATTTTGATTTGATTTGATTGATTTGACTTGAATTCGATTCATAAAGCTGTTTGATTAACTTAGCACAGCATTTTAACTTTTAGCTTGGTAACAGTAATAGTTTTTTTTAAATTAATGTCTTGAATTTTTCTTGTTATGTATAAAAAAATAATTCAAATAAACAAATCCTTTTATGAAACCAAATTAATTGAATATCTATTGTTAGGATTGTTAAACAAAGACTGAAGTTTTACTGTTTTATCAGTAAAATAACTTACACTCTAACAGAATTTTAATTCAAATAAAGAATAATAATGTAAACATAAAACACAATCAAATACGGTTAAATATAATAATCAGGTTGTTTTCAATTTATATGATATAAAATTTTCAAAATGTGTTTTGTTTAGCAAGACATAAGCTCAGTAATTGTGGCTCATTTTTGCAAGGTGAAATTGAGGATGATTTAAATGAGTTTGTAGCAAAGATTTTGAAACTGGTATATTGAAGGCTATTAAAAATATATGCCTATGTAGAGCAGCAGAATCTAAGTAGTTTTGACTATTGACAGATGATCAAATTCTCTTTATAGAAAAAACCTGTTAACTTAAACCTGAATTCTTGATAAAAAGCAGAATTGTGACTAGCTCGCTGGCCAAACTTCTGAAGTATACTGACCCATCGCAGTCCACGCCAGCCCCATGACTACTCCAGGAGGAGTCTCCACATACATGCGGTCACTGGTAAATACAGGCTTCCCTACAAATTCATGCAAATTTTCAGGTGTCACATTTAAAGTAGTTGCTTCATTCTTAACAACCTTCAATGCCACTTTACGTACAACCTGAAACATAAAGATAATTATGTTTTAACTTAATAAATTAGATATCTAATTATTTTTATTAAACCAGACTGGAAAATAAAATATCCCTATAGTTTATTTCAATTTGGAAAAGAATACAATAAAGGTACATCAACTTAGTTTCAGCCAAGCTCACACAATTTTAAATTTATGGTGCCATTTTTTAAGAAATATTTATAACTGAGGTTAGATGGATGTGTGAAAAGTGTTGTGTTGAGAGCACCTTAAAAACTGTTTACCAAACAAAGTAATCCAAGTAAAAAATTTATAATATACTTGTTTAAATAGTGAATATAGTTTCATCATTTGGTTCTCGGTAGAATTTTGATGTTTTGAAAGAAAAAATTTAATAATTCAACAAATTGAAATGTTTAATAAGTGCACACAGTAAAATCTGGCATATTAGGCCATGTATTATCTGGCCCCTCTGATAACGGGTCTGGGTAGCTTGATGACAAAGAGAAGGAATATTAGTTCCCAGAGCTTGACCTTGGGAAAGGAGGGGTGGGAAGAGTAATGAAGGATTTCCCCACAGTTAACACCCCCAAAACTATTTTTGGAAATGTTGCCCTGGCGTGTCGGTAGATCAAACAGTTGCTATGGACTGTATCACCATTCTATGTGCGTTAATACGAGTTTATCTGGTATACTATTTCATGTTTTTCATTTACTGTAGGCCTATGTTCTCAAATCAAATTTAAGATTTTGATTTATTTTATTTTCATTACGTAACCAGAAAGTACCTTAAGTAGCTAAGAAATATGATATTAGCATCAATAGTAATTTAGCTTTTATTTTTGTTACAAAAAAGTGTGCTATTTTATAAGATTATTACTAAATATTTTGAAAACCCTTTGAGATCAGTACTAAAAAATCATTAATTACGTAGTTCCTTCAAAGTATAACCACAATTATAATTGTTTTGTTATATACAGGGTGTTTCATACCACCCGGCCACAATCTCCTCTGAACTGTTTGACATAGAGCGTTGCAGTAAACTGTAACCCTAATAAATCTCATATGGAGAACATCGCAAAATTATTTTTCTAGCATTTAAAATACAGGGTGTACCTGGAAATGGTATTCACAGGTTTGAATCTAAAAATTTTCAAATAGCAACACAGGTCATGTGGCATATCATTTTAAAGATTTTTTAACGCTCAACACATTTTGAAAATATCTTAAGTATCGTCCACATAGTAAGGGTTTCTTTGAATTTTTATAAATTTTTGATTTTTTACTGTGTTATTTTAGCACTTAAATTTATAAGTGTCAAATTTATTTCATTGGAAAGAGAACAAGATAAGCTTTCAAACGGTATTTTGTATGATCATAATTGCAATTTGTCTATCACATACCCAACATTTTCAAATTCAAAAAAACTTTGTAGCCCTGTACCAAAAAATTTTCAAATGAGAACATAGGTCATGTGGCATATCAAATTAAAAGCCTTTAAAAAAGAAACATTTTTCTAGTTTACACTTTATTTCCATCTCTACAAGTTTACGAGTTATTCGAAAAAAAAACAGAATTTTAATAAAATTCAAGCATTAATCTTAGTAATCATTCAAATTCAAATAACAGTTGATCAAATTCAGTGAAATAATGTATAATAACATCACCATGTACTGTTAATATGTAATTTATTACTAATTACAATACAATCATATTCCCAGAAGTCCCACACTGATGATAGGCCTAGAGCAATTTAGATTAGATTTATAACAGCGTTTTTAAATGTCTTTGTACAAACCTTCAAACAGCTCATCAACAATAATATGACGATAACATGTTATTGAAATGTATGCAATTGTTTTATTGTCATTACTAACTGTTAGGGGTGTGTGAGTACTCGAAACTTCCGAGTATTTGATCGAGTATTTTACTACTCGAACTCGGCTCGAAGCTCCTAAAACTACTTGAAGTTGGAGCGAGTAGTTGTATTTCACGAAATATCAGATTTACGTCTTAATTTAGTTTTAAGAGTAAACAGTTTTATAAGTTATTAATAAAAAAATGTTTGTGTTTTATTTTACCCTTAATCATATGTTATCAGTTTGGTACGCGTAATTATGAACTGAACAATACGCCTAAGAATAGGTAGTACACGACGACAGTCAAATGAACTAGTCGACGTAGTGAACGAGTTCATTCATTATGATTTGAACTAGTTCAATTCAAAGTGATCAACAGAGCTGGGAAGCCGGCAGATAAGTACAGTAGTAGCGATCACACATCTTGGTTGTCCGAGTCTACTATTCACTTGTAACCTAACCTAAAATAGCGTGAATAAAACAGAAGTGCTGGTTAATATCTTTATGACCCAAGAAAGTGGATGAGAGATCCAGTTCAAGATACTCAAGACCTGTTACCGATACAAATCTAACAGTCTGTGCACCGTGGAAATTATGCATATTTTCGTTTATTATGTATACAGTACCACGGTACGTGTATGGTTGGGTAGGTGGGTACTGACTGATTGCATTTCTTTGTATTAAGTGAATGACGATACAAATTCACTGTAGTTGCAATAAAATACAGTTTTTTGAGCCTGTATTCACATATAGTTGTACAATTATTTTAATATATATAGGCCTAATCCAAACACGATGTACAATATCTCCGGGACCATATTTTAAAGGAAGGTTAGCTTTTTTGTCATGAAGAACCACTGTGAAATCATTTCTTAAAATTCAATTCCTAATGGGTAGAAATAATACCGTTCAATCAAAAAAGTCCTGAGAACGGGTCACTTTACACCCCAAGAATCGAGCTTCCGATCTTTTCTAGGTGAAAGTTCATCTTGGTTGTAGTATACGTACGTGCAAGGAACCGTTCAGCTCTTTTTCGGAAATGAAATTATCGTATATTTCTTGAGAGTCAATTGAGGTCAATTTTGTTTTTTAATCTGAGCAGGTATACCGAATCTTAAGAAAATACCGTATCACATCATATAAAATATGGTAATGACGTTTGACATAATAAGCGTGTGACATAACAATATTGATTTATTTTCCATCAAATAAAAAATAGATATACATCCGTGGTGAAAGTTTATTAATTATTATTCCAAAAACGCCTTAGATCGCCAAAACTCTGTGTAATATTTGCGCATACGATATTTTTTGCTGTTAAATTGTTGACGGTTTTCTGACTAGGTTAGACAATAACACAGTTAGAGTGTTAACCCTCCTAGTGTTTATTGTCGGCTAGCCGACCTATTATTATCGTGTCGAAATGTTAAAGGTCGGTTTACCGACAATTGAACAGGCCTTTGCTATAAACGCCGTTACTATGCGACCGTTAATTCAACAATTATTATTTTAGTATCTATTGAAAGCTCAGATGTTGTATGACGTCACTGACCAATCAGATTTCAGTTCGGTTGTCAGCTGGGACGCCTGAGTGAGTTCCCAAAATATGCTGGTGGCCGTGACAATGATAGTTGCCGGCTAGCCATCTTGGATTTCGGCGCTCATTGTTAGTGTTGTTATTTACTTTTATTGTGCGATATTCACGTAATTATGGGGGATCCTATGCGATCGAGTGATATTAGGAAAGTATTACAGGAAAGTAGTGACGATTGTGAGAGTGATATTGATCAAGATGAAGTGTTGTTGGATTATTCTTCTGGCAGTGGTGAGGAATACCAGCCTGACGACAATGACTTGGACTCTTCAGACAACGATGAGGATGTAAATAGTAGAGTAGTAAGTAATGTAAATAGGCCTAACAATTCCCCACAAAATGTAAATTATGCTGTTCAACCTATAAATCCTTGGGTTAGAGTGTATCCACCTGAGCCACAACAAGATATACCATCTAAGTTCAAGGTTAGGAATCCTGGCATCCGTAATTGTCCCCCAAGAAATAGCAAACCAATAGATTATCTAATGCTATTTTTCACATTAGGTTTCTGGAATCATATTACAAGGGAAACAAATAAATATGCTGAGGAAATCATGGCAAAAAAACGAAATTCAGGAACCTTGAAAACATTTTCAAGAATAAAAAAATGGGAAAATGTTTCTGTATCAGAACTAAAAAAGTTTTTTAGTATTATTATCAATATGGGACTTTCTGGGCTTAGTAAACCAATGAAATCTTTTTGGGACACAAGAACCTCACAGATCAATCCATTTTATTCCAAAACTATGACAGTAAACAGATTTTTAGCTATCCTATCTTGCTTTCATATGACCTCAACACAAAACATTCCCAAAGGACAACCAGGTCATGACCCGTGGCACAAAATAAGATTTATTTTTACACATCTCAATGATAATTTCAAAAAGTATTTTGTTCCTTTTCAAAACATTTGTATCGACGAATCATTGATTGGAATGAAAAACAGATGCCCATACATACAATATCTACCTAACAAAAAACACAAACAATTTGGAATCAAAAAGTTTGAGCTGTGTGACAGTTCTACCAATTATGTGTACCATATCGAATTCTACAGTGGGAAAGGCTTTCTAAATACAAATGACAACACTCCATTTACAGAAAAGGTTATTTTTGATTTACTTACTAAAAGCAATATGTTGGACAAATGGTATCATTTGTATACCGACAATTTTTATACCAAGATCCCTCTGGCGAAAAATCTGTTTGATCGGAATACATTTATTAGTGGAACAGTGAATAAGATGAGTAAGTTTTTACCAAATGGTATAAAAAATATAAAACTAAACCCTAGAGAAAGTATGTACTACAGACAAGGTGATTTGTTATTGGTAGCCTACAAACAAACAGTGACTAGAAAACCAGTCTTAGTTCTATCGACAGCTTGTCATGCAGAAGATACCATAGCTAGAAGCAAAAAAACTAATTTGGAGGGTCTCAAACCTGTTGTTATTCAACAGTACAACAATTATATGGGAGGAGTAGATGTTAGTGATAAAACTATGTATCACAACTCTTGTAATAGAATGACTAGGAAGTTCTGGAAAAAAATGTTTTTCAACCTAGTCGACATTGCAGTATTCAATTCCTATATTATTTATAAAGATAATACAGATAGGCCTATGGCTAGAAGGGACTTTATAATTGACATTGTAGAGTCTCTTGTGGAAACTGAGGAAGTCCAGCCAGCTCATGACACCAATTTACACAAATTGGAAAAATTACCTGGAAAAACCGAAAGAAAATGCATAATATGTTCACGGCCTAATAAACGTGACAGAACAACTTTTTACTGTCCAGGTTGCAATGTAGGTGTCCACAAGCATTGTTTTCACAAACTGGATCACTATTGGAGGCCCACTAGGGCTGGAAGAAAGAGAAAAGCTTCTGAAAGTGACTCAGACTAAACTTAGAGGATTTCCGAGTGTTGTATATAGCTGTATATATTTATTCTATAAATTTAAAATTAAAAATAAATTCTACAAACTATATATTTTTTAAATCTAGACAATATGTGAAACAAAATGGCTATTTTGGATTTCTTTTTTGATGTGTGTAAGTGTGCTCTGCAAGGTTGCAAACTTTGAAAAAAAAAAGAAAAAAAAACATTTTTTTCAACTTTGAAGAAAAAAAAAATTGAAATAAACAGGTATGTGAATATTCTTTTACGTATTATTATTGGATAGTTTATTACAAATAAAATAGTGTAAATTTTATATTTGTAGTGTATCAAATAATCATTTTATGTACATTTAAGAAAATGTATGCAAAATGGGTCAAAATGGCTGAACATTGAAGGTTAAAACAGTGAACACAAGGAGGGTTAAAGGTGGTAAAGTACGATAATTTTGATTCGTAAACTCACTGAACGGTCCACTGTTCACATTGACGTCGATGTCGATGTAAACTGTAAAACAATCACGAATCAACCAAAGTGAGGGAGAAACATGTTGGAAGACCTTTTCTAAACAAAATACGACGAATTTGGAGATTCCGAAAATAATTTTTATTGAAACGAAGCCTTATCAAACGTCTCGTTTTTTATTCATAGTTTATAGTTAAGCTGCCCAAAATCTTCATTGTATCACTAGTTGACACTTAGCTGATATTTCAGACTGCATGTCGTCGCCAATATCGGGTAGACCTATTATATTAGCCGACTACGATTACACCATGTTTAATGAATTTCTCCTTATGACATAATTATTTATCTGTTGTTCAGTGTAGCCTCATGTATCGAAGTAGTTTCAAGTTGCACATATTTCATTACCGATCATAATTTAAAAACTAATTCATCCTAAGCGACTTTAAAATTTATTTTTAGTAAACCTGCTTAGTTATTATTGTCAATTGATTGAACTACAGTCTGTCATCCAGATTTTCAAATTTGATTATATAATTCAGAGCTTATTTCCGGTTAGTACTTGTTATTACTGAATTAAATACCCACAGAATACAGATCCACTCTTCTTTGCGTGTACCCAATAAATTTTTCATTGAGAAGAGGCAATTCTCAAAGCAAATGACCGCATTTGGCGATATTGCCTGAATGTTAGCATCAGTTTGGTTGGATGCAACTTTTGCCTCCAATGTTGTTTCAATTAATAATATACTTTCTTAATTTCTTACATAATATTAGTTCTGAAAAAAGGAAAAAGGTTAAACAAAACAATGCCACATATGTAGGAAGGCAGGAAGTAACAAGTTTTATTTATCAAATGTTATGGTTACAAACAACAAATCAAAATTATTGTGTTCAGTTTAGATGTATATATTTACGAATCTGGCAAAACTTAACATAGGCTTAGTATGTTGTTTGCCTTTTACAGTTGTCTTGGGTGAACAAGAAATCCTTCTGTAAATAATCGCTCGAAAAATACTCGATACTCAAAAAAAATTCCAATTACTCGATGAACTCAAAAATCACTTCTCGCACACCCCTACTAACTGTAGATAGTTAGTTAATAGATACAACTATGTAAGATCACCATATACATCCACCCATCTACCACTATGCTTAAGATTTTTGTGTGTGTGTTAACATGTATTTTTTTGTAATTTTTGATAATCTTGACTTGTTTGTTTATTTGTTTAGCTTAATTATTGTGAAGCTGTTATTGAGTATCTTTATACGTGTAACTGTTATGTTGTAAGTTTTTAATTTTGTAGACTACTAGTCACTTGTGATATATTAAGCACTCAAATTTGGTTTGAAAATGAATTTTATGAATGCTGGATGTTTTGATATGCTTATGGTTTTGGGAGAGTGTTTTCAGAACTTTATAGGTGCCGCTCGCTTGTATGCAGATAAAAATCCCGAGCGTAAGCATCCCACACAGAAGTTATTCTAAAGTCTAACAACTCGAGTAAGACAGACTAGCCAAGTGCAAACTCACCATAATAAATCCAAGGGAATTGAAAGTAACAATGGGTCGGTTAAATTTTTTTTTCAGTTCTGGTTTGGTTCTTTACTGAAATCGGTTCTTGGTTCTGAGTACTTTTTGAGAAAGTCTTAGAATATTTTTCTAATACATTTACGCCAGTGAATCAACAAATTATGTGGAATCAGTCAGTAAAAACAGTGCATAGTATTTTGGCAATTTCTCCAATATGAAGTATAATACACCCTAAAAATCTAAAATGACATAAAATATTTTGAGTCAGTAAATGTTAAGTCAATGCAATTTAAAACATTAATCCAATTTAAGACTTTGTATAAGGTTCATTTTTAAAGTAAAAACTGTTTTCAAATAGCTAAAGAGAAACTTTATATATGGATATAAATGATATCACAAACTAAAATATGAAACTTTTTTCACTTTTCTATATAGTCACCATTAACATCGACACATTTTTGAAGTCGTGGAACCAGCTTTTGGATCAAATCATCAAAGAACTCTCCTGCCTGACTGTTAAACCAGTTCATACCTGTTTCTTTTAACATGTCATCATTTTCCAAGCGCTTTCCACCACGAATTTCCTTAAGTTTTGGAAAAAGATGAAAATCTGATGGTGCTAAGTCAGGACTGTATGGTGGATGATCCAGTATTTCCTTACGAAACTTGTCCAGATGCGTTGTGTTTTTGCGCAACTAGAGAGCAGGTCCCGCCGTGGTTTTGAATAGCGTGCCTAAAAGCTTCAATAATGTTTTGCAATATCTTTCAGCATTTATTGTCATTCATTGTGGCAGAAAGTCTCAGAAGAATACCCCTTTCAGTCCCAAAAAACTGTGGCCATGATTTTTCTTGTTGAAGGTTCTTGCTTGAATTTTCTTGGTTTCGTCAGGGAGTTTGAATGATGCCATTTACTGGATTAACGTTTCATCTCAGGAGGATAGTATGCAACCCACGTCTCATCACCGGTCATAATGTGACTTAAGAACTCATCGCCATCTCTATGATAGCGCTCCAAAAAGGACAAAGAATGGGCCATACGCTTTGCTTTGTGTTCTTGTGTCATCATTGTTGGCACCCATTTCACACACATTTTTTGTAATGCTGTTTGTCAGTAACAATGGGTAAACTACTGATCTTGAAACTTGGGGAAATTACTGACTTAGTTCGTCAATAGTGAAACGCCGATTTTGGCGAATTTCCTCATCAACTTTTTGTGCCAACTCTTCATTGATTATAGTAGGCCGTCCAGTTGTTCTTCGTCATGAACACTTGTCCTTCCTTCATTAAAAAGCCTACACATTTTTGCACATTTCCATCATCCATAATACCCTCACCGTAAACTTCAAGAAGCTGTCGGTGAATTTTAGCAGGAGGAACATTTTTTGCATTTAAAAACCGAATAACTGACCATACTTCACAGTTGGCGTAATTATTGACACGGTGAAAAACAAAGCAGTATAACCACACAACCAGCATCGGCAGAGACGTGATACGTATGGTGGCGTTGACGCAGACAGGCCAGTAAGAGCTGACCTTGAATGGACGTCACGTGACAGGAGGTGCGGGCACGATGTACAATCGGGCTTTACTTTAAAAATGACCCTCATTAAACAAAAAATAAAATTTAACTATTTTAATGTAAAAATGCTAAAGATTAATTTTGTTTAGTTTTGATACAATATTAATCTTAAAAATTTATTTTTCAATCCAATTCCGTAGGTTTTGTATACATTGTTTTTCATTACAAGTCTAATATCTTAAGTTCATCATAAAAACCTTTTATTTTTCAAAATACACAATAAGACTAGAAGCATAGTTAATTTCAGAATGTTAGATAAGTTGTAAACAGAATGGAATGCTTCCACAAGGTGTTTTTTATCAGGCAGGAAGTGATAAGAAAGAGTCAGGATACAGTAAACAAGGATGAAGCTCAGGCTGAGGCGTAAAGGACGACTGGACTCTGGACTCTTGAACAAAAACTGAATGGCTTTAATTCACTGCCTTTGCTTGTGAATTCCTATTCATTAATGTTATCTGTCTCTTTTCACGTGCTGATAAGAAAGTGGCCAGACTATGGACGAATATTTTCTGACTTATTTTGTTTATTTTGTAGCTGTACTGATAAAGAAGTGGCCTTCTACGGGTAGATATTTTCTGACAAAGATATATTGTTTATCTTGTGGCCGAATGTCGTTTGATTGTTCTGTCTATCAGCACTTTTTACATCTGAAACATTTTTGATATGAAAGCTATCTCCCTATTTGTTTTCTAGAGCCAGAACCGCAGAACCAAGATTTTCCCATCGGTTCTCGGTTCCAATTCTTTTGTCAATAACTGATAGAACCGAGAACAGACTTTAGGGGCTGACCCATCCCAAATTTAAAGACCAGTTACGAGTGAGGAAGGTCCCGGGATTATAGCAGCTGCTTTACAAAATCCTCACGATTCAATTCGCCAAATTTCTTCTGACTCTGGTGTACTTCATTTTCAAACCAAATCGGTGTGCTTAGTTTATCACAAGTGACTAGTGGTCTAAAAAATTTAAAACTTAAAACATAACAGTTGCACTTATAACGATACTCAATAACAGCTTCGTAATTATTAAGCCAAACAAATAAATAAACAAGTCGAGATTATCAAAAATTACAAAAAATGTATGTTAACACACACAAAAAATTGACTAACTAACTATCTACAGTTAGTAATGACAATAAAACAATTGCATACATTGAAATAACATGTTATCATTGTTTGTACAAAGACATTTAAAAACCCTGTTATAAATCTAATCTAAATTGTTATAGGCCTATAATCAGTGTGGGACTTTTTGGAATATGATTGTATTGTAATTAGTAATAAATTACATAGTAAAAGTACATGGCAATGTTATTATACATTATTTCACTGAATTTGATCAACTGTTACTTTTATTTGAATGATTACTAAGATTAATGCTTGAATTTTATTAAAATTCTTTTCTTTTTCGAATAACTCGTAAACTTGTAAAGATGGAAATAAAGTGTAAATTAGAAAAATGTTTCTTTTTTACAGACCTTTAATTTGATATGCCACATGACCTATGTTCTTATTTAAAAATTCTTTGGTACAGGGCTACAAAGTTTTTTGAATTTGAAAATGTTAATTATGTGATAGAAAAATTGCAATTATGATCATACAACATACCGTTTTAAAGCTTATCTTGTTCTCTTTCCAATGAAATAAATTTGACACTTATAAATTTAAGTGCTAAAATACCACAGTAAAAAAACAAAAATTCAAAGAAACCCCTACTATGTGGATAGTACTTAGATATTTTCAAAATTTGTTGACTATACTGTTCAGCGTTCAAAAACCTTTAAAATGATATGTCACATGACCTATGTTGCTATTTGAAAATTTCGAGATTTGAACCTGTGACTCCCATTTCCAGGTACACCCTGTGTTTTAAATACTACAAAAATATGCAATGTTCTCCATATGAGATTTATTAGGGTTACATTTTACTGTAACGCTCTATGTCAAACGGTTCAACCACAGGAGATTGTGGCCGGGTGGTATGAAACACCCTGTATGTAAAAAAGCGCTATCAAAAAAGTTAATAAATGATTGTGAAAGCAGAACATTTTTAGGAGAAAGATGAATCTTATCACAAAAACAACAAAGATAGTTTTAATGCCATACAATATTTGGTTTCTTTTTACGATTTTTTTGAACAATCAATGCATTTTAACAAAATTTCAATGCTACTGCAATGCAATGACATTTCCTTAACAGTCCATTTTCCTTAATAGATTAGCACAACACACTATAAGAACTATGATATATCTAATTATAGTATACATTTTCTTAAACTAGTATAGTTTGTACCTTTTCAATGTGCTTTTGAAGATTTCGGACTCCACTTTCTCTACAATAGGCTTTTATCAGAACTTGAAGAGACATATCTTGAATTGTAAGCTGAAAAGGAAATCAATTTATTTAAAAATTTTTAGGGATGGAAACTATGAAAACAGAAGAAAAAAGTTAAAACAATTTTGTTTAAAAATCAAAATAAAATCCCGAGACACAATTTCGTATACTTTTTTTGTATTTTAAGGCTAGTATAAATACTTACATGAATGAAGATAACCTAAGTAGTCTGGTTACTGAGTGAGCTCAACTTGGTCTCAAAGGTAAGAACAGCAGTTTTTTGTGTAATATGAACCATTTGAGTAGCGTTGATTTTACTTCTCAGGTAAGCTTGCTGAGCATTACATTAATTCTTGGCTTGGTACTCTATGACCTAACCTCATAGCATTTTAATGATTAAAACTATGTATCTGAATGTGGGGATGGAATCTACTGAATCTACTGAAAGTTAGATAGAAAGTTTTTTGTGTGAATAAATACTAAACAATGATGGTTTTGGTTGGATATAAAACAAAGTAAGAATATAAAACAATGAGTCATAATTGAATTCATATTTTAAAATTATTGCTATTGTTTAGTATTTTAGACTGAACGATTATCATTACAAACTTCCACATCTACTTTATTGGAAACACGGAGTGCTGATGGAAGAAATCTCCATTGACTATGGATATTGCGACAAAATGTTTTATAAACATTTTGTCTCAATATACTTTGTTCAAACCAATTAATTGTTCATCCACTAGGACATCTTCTTAGTGATAAATAATCAGCATGTCTGCAAAGATTTATATGAGTAAAACAAAACCACTAAGAAAATAATACTTGCTTAACACGTTCGCTGCGGCTGTGCCCGATCGAAAATGGCACTCGACGGACTTCAGACGCTGTTGTGCCCAATCGAGAATCCTTGTCTTTTGTTTGTTTATTCATTCAGTATTGAGGTAGCATCTGCGAAGGAAAGGCGTTTTTGTGCGTAGCATGCCTAGTATGACTTAATAACTGAATATGTTTTGGTTTCAGTTTTTGATTTCTTTTTAGTTTGTTAGTTTAAATAGTAATAGTGTAAACAATTTTTTTCCATACCACGAGTCTCAAAAATGATAAGTGATAGTTAAAACTGTTTATGCACTTAGAGATTACATAGACTCTTGGTAGGTCATTTTATCTGTTTACTAACACACCAACCACCCTCTGCATAACCCAAGCTGACTCACTCTTTCTACTTGTATACTTATAATTAATCCTTAAAGTGTCGAGAGTTGCTGAGAGCGACATGACCGACTAATGCAAGAAATGCCGTGTCACTATGAGAGACACTCCGTATTTATTATAGTTTATTGTTAAATTTCATTAACTAGCCACCAGACTAATACCTGATGCTTCAACAATGAAAGATGCATCAGTTTTGCTCCTGGCCTGTGTTTACTTCACATATATGTTGCCTGTCACGGTATTTACTTATCCTTTGGTTTGCTAATTCCAATCTTCTGAGTTGAGAACTACAGACATGGGATGGAAGCGTTCTGACTATTTTAGTAGTGTAACACTTACCAATATATTGAGTTAGGCAGTGTTAGCATTGGAGTTGTTGGAGTCAAAGGTGTGGTTTCCAAAGATCTTGTATGTTAAGGAGGTGGTGGAGCTGGTAAATAATTGCCGGAGATAAATACATAATTTTGGCTAAATAAAAAATAAAATAATCTGATGTTTATAATTATTCAACTCTCATTTATTCAATACAAAAGTAAAAGTTATAACACTTACTACGATCTAATTTTATTCATTAGCGGCAACTTAAGAATGCCACTCCTATACAGTCAAGAAGCGCCTGAAATCTGACATGAGTGCCAACTCATTTTGTAGCGTTTAGCAAAACTCAACGTAGTTGCATAAAACTCCACTAGATTGCATCTAAATTACCATATCACATATTTCTTATGAGCATGTGGTGTTTATCGATTGTAACATTACATTTTGGTACTATATACAATTATTATTCATATGTTCTTTGTTACAGTATTGTGAGGGAAGTTCCACACAATAATCCAACTGATTATTACATGTGCATTATTGTGTGTTTGTTAACGATGGAATATCTACATATTTCTGAGATCATTAGTGAAAGTGAAGATGAATGTGAAGATTAAGAGAGCTTAGTATTTAACAATACCTTCACACAAAAAAAAAATCATCTTCGAAAACAAAACTCTTCTCATAAACTCCAATAAAACTAATTTCATCTCCTTCTAACAAAACAACTCAAGCAAACTGACGAACTTTATTTGTTTCTGATAAAACAAATCAAGGATAACTTACAACCAATGGTTTTATTAGGCGATATGCCAACTGAGCAAGTTAATCATACAATGTTCCTGGGATTCAGGATTGATAAAAACCTATGTTGTGATAAACACATTGACCATGTTATTAATAAGATGTCCTCTGGATTATTTGCCCTAAGACAAATGTTTAAAATATGTAATAAAGAATAATTTATTATGCTTTGATACATTCTCACTCAGCTTATGGCATAAGTGTGTATAGCTGTACCACAAAAAGCAATCTACAACAAATCTTACATAAAAAAAAAAAAAAAAAAATTAGAATAATATGTGGTTTAAAAAGAGAGGAATTAGTAAAACAAGTTTTCAAAGAATTAGGAATATCCACTGTTATTGGTTTGTACATATTGGAAACAGTACTTTACACAAAAAAATTTGCAAATCTCCTGAGTTCCGTCATACATAACTATAATATTCACATAAATAGACAAGTGGAACGGCATAATCTAGAATTTTACACCAAGAAGACTACGTTTGTAGGGACCAAATTTCTTGATCACCTTCCCACAAAATTCTTATTCAAACAAAATTAAACCAAATTAAAAAAAATTGAAAGAATTTATAATTGAATTAGCTCCTTGCTCTCTGGGGGAGTTTTTGGGAGGTTAGATATTAAAATTATATGGATTTTAGTAATTAATTTAGACGTGTTATGAATTTGTAATTAGAAGTTGTCTCTACTATTTTATTATATGACAGTTAGTCTTTAGGATAAAATATTTTTAGCTATGTAAATTTTACTGACATTATTCATTGTACCATGTGCATTTATTGAATAAAGACATTTTGATTTAACCATGTTGACGAATCTTCTTTCACAGATCTAAGTGACCATGATCTAAAGTAATAACGTGAAGGTATTGTAATTGGTTTTGAACATGTTGTGACTGATTTACTAGATAATTTGATCATTTTAGACAGTGATGTAACTAATTTAAGAGCTGATATATTTGACTGCGATAATATCACGATTGACAATACTGAAACTTCAACACCAAATATTACTATACAAACCGGACAAGGCGATGCTTCCATTAGTATTAGGCCTACAAATAGTAATAAAAATGAGAAAAGAAAATGTACGTCTAGTCCAAACGTAATTGAGAACAAGCTAAAAAAAGTATCTGATAGATAAAAAATCAATAAGTTTTGTGATAATGTTGGCCATGATTAAATGCTGTCAATGAACCTAAAAAAATCAATTTCAAAGCAGTCTCAGGGATCAATATGTTATATTAACCCTCCTCTTGTTTATTGTCGGTTTACCGACAGGTTTTCCGCCCGCCAAAATGTTATAGGTCGGTTTACCGAAAACTGCGCAAGCCTTTTTTATACACGTTGTTGCTAGGCGACCGTTTGACGTAATCGAATTATTGCGATATCTATGTTATCGGCAGATTATGAACTATCGATTAGTGGTTTTAAAACCGGTTCTAAAGTATCGATACTAACCAGGCGAGTATCGAAATACAACCGATGTCTAGTTTCAGCTGACGCTACTGGCGGTAACTAGCCTAGCCATCTTGGATTGTTGTCGTGCTGTGTTTACGTTCGGAGTTGTTATGATTTTATGAAAATGGATGAGCGTAGTGATTATCGTGATAGATCTAATGATATTCGGGACATGTTAGAAGTAGATGACAGTGATAGTGATATAGATTTAGATGATCCTGTTGCAAATTTATTGGATTATTCTTCTGGTAGCGGCGAGGAATACCAACCTAGCAATGAATTCTCATTTGTGTATATAGTAGAACATTTTAACTCCAAAACTTTTTTTATCTTGTCATACCATATAATTAAGTGTATATTTGTAATCAGGACAAAATTTGCAACAAAGTGGCTATCTTGGTTTTTATTTTGTACTTAGGAGTAGTGAAATGTTTTGGGAAAAAAATAAAAAAACTTTTCACTTTGAATAGATACAATTTGGAAAACAAAATTTCAGGTATGTGAATGTTCTATATACATTAGTAAAATCTGCATGTTACTACTAGCAAACTAGTATAAAAATTTTGTTTCTACTATAAAAATTAAATTTATTATGATTTTTTAAAGAAAAGTCTGCGCAACCACTAAAAACATGGCAACATTTTAGGTTTGTATAGTGAACACCAGGAGGGTTAATATAGACTAGGCAATAATCCAACAGCTGGATACCTTTTATGAAAATATTTTTGAAGAATTATGGGACATTATATGTTTAGAAACAAATAACTATGGGGAAAAACTAGTGAACAATCGAAAGAGAGCAAAACTAAAAGTGGAGAAGTGGGAGAAGGTAAGGCCTGACAAACTGAAAGCTTATTTTGCTTTGTACATAGATATGGATGAAATCAAGAAGCCTACATTAAAACAAAACTGGTCCCTCTCATAGGAAAATACTAGAGACTGCTATTTTTAGTCAGACAATAAGTTATGAAAGTGTTTACTGCCATTTCATGATTTTTACATTTTTATGACGAAAACATAACATATGATAGGCTTCAGGTGACAAGCTGAAAAAAATCAGATCAGTAATTCGTTATTTGGAAACCAAATTCATTTACATGTTTGAACCAGAAAAACACTTAGCTCTTTTTTTTTTTTTTTTTTTTTTTTTTTTTTTTTTTTTTATTTATTAACAATTTGTTTACAATTGTTTGGCCCCACCAAGTTACAAAAAACTTGTCGGTGGGGTCCATTTCTTACTCGTTAAATATACAGTATTGGAATTTGTAACATTTTTAATTACTGTGGCGGTTCAGGGGCAGGCAACTTATCATAATTTTCTCTTTACAAGCAACTGCAGATCTATCCTGCTGCAAATAAATACCTAGCAATAATAAAGTAACATATGATATAAATAAATTATCAATAACCAATAACAATAAATAATATACTAGTAGTAATTTAGTAATACAAGGCGAGCAAACATAGTTAACAGTAACAATAAATTAATAAACTATTCCCTACATATATCCTGTGCTTGTCACCCAATCAATGCATAGAAAACAGATAACTCATCAAGATGTCATGGAAAAAGAAGTAATATCTCTGTGCCTGTCTCCAGACGTCTTTGAACCGTCTGTCCACCTCAAGGAGAAATGTAAACAAGCCCTCCATCACAACAGCAACATAACCTCAAAAAGTCAAAGAGGTTACCTTTTACTCACCCAATCATAGTTTTACTTTTGTTGTGTTTCTTTACCCTATGAGTCAATATTTATATTATTTACTTGAATACCGTGTATGTTTAGAGTTACCAACAGTGTACAAGGTATATGATCATTGTCTTTCAAGCTAGTCCTATGTCTCAGTGTCTGTGATTTGCAGTGCTGTATGGGTTCTATTATATACCTGTTTATTTGTCAAGTAGTTAGCCTTAGTGACTGATGTGTGGAGTAAGTATTGTCACAGTGTCTTGTGTTGTAAATTGTGTTTTAACCAGTGTTTGTACGTGTTTGTTTGTACTTAATCATTAGTGACCGTGAAGTGATAGTGAAGTAATAGTGCAGTGATAGTGCAGTAATAGTGATAATGTGTTTTGTTGTTTATGGTCACTATCCATTCTAGTGGATATCGGTTCAGGTAAGTTTATAGTTAGTCTCACATCAACAGAGTAGTCTCAGATAGCCATAGCCTAACTTTTTCCTTATAATAATTCATACTGCTAACTTCTTCAATATTATTTGGTAGCTGATTGAATAAATGGGGAACAGTATATTTTGGCAATCTTTTACCATACAGTGTACGAGGAGTTGGCGTTACATATTTAATCACTCTCCTTGTGTTAAATGTTCTACTGTACGGTATCTTATATTCACTCTCTCCAAAGTATTTAATTAACATATTAAGTATGTAAAGACCTTTAGCTGTTAATAGGCCCATGCAAATAAACTCATTATTCTCATCTATGCCTAGGTTGGGACCAATATTGCTTTTAAAGAGAGTCTTCAAAACTCTTTTTTGAAGCATATTTATTGATTTAAGATGACATTCTGCTGCTGTCCCCCATACTGAAACACCATACCTCATATTTGACTCAATAAGTAAGTGCCTTATAAACACTAATTTTAACCTTTTGGTTTACTTTATTTTTTAATCTATACATGACAGCTACACATGGATTAAGTTTTTTACGTAACGTGGACACATGATCCTTCCATGTCAGTCTATTGTCAACCGTTAGACCCAAATATTTTGTCTTCTCCACCATCGTAAAATGACACTTTGGTAAAAAAGCAAGCAAGAATTGGTATACTACAAGTCAACACTAAGAGAAGAGCATGTTTTGGGTTAAAATATATAAAGTTTGCGAGTCAGAGTGTGGATACTGCTATTTTAAAATTTACATCATGATGATAAGGTTGGTGACTTAAGCAAGTGAATCAGTTGTACTTCATAACAGTTTTTTTCTAATAAAAATTTAAGCAAATTTACAAATTATCAGAAATTGATTGCTGGCTGATGTTATGAGGGTCGCATCTATTGATTACTTCCCCAATGGATTAGTGTAATTAGTTAACCGCTAGTTGTTATAATACTGTTCACTGATGAACTTATAGAGCATATGTTATAAGCATATAACTTATAGATAATAATAATAATTAACTAATATTACCTGATCTGCTTTTAACCCGGAATCAGTCATAGCCTGAGGGACCAGGTACTGTTTGGCTATGGCTATCTTCTCCTCCGCAACATAACCAGAGACGTCAATCATCTCCATGCGGTCCCTCAGAGGTTCAGGAATTGTGTCAATTATATTTGCGGTACAAATGAACAGCACCTATTCAAAATACTAGTGTTAATTAATTGTGAGCACGTAACATGTCAAAACAAGGTATATTCTGCCTGATACTTAAAAGAAAGCACACATATTTTCGGAAGGTGTTATAGACCCTGGAAAATAATTATGTAAATTCAGATTTATAGAATTATATAATTTTGGAGGCAATAATTTTAATATTCGGTTCTATGAAGTTTTTACAATTAGTTTTTTTAGTTTCAACCAATTGGTTGAATTTCTTTACTGACTAATTAATAAAGTCATAAGGGTAGGCCCTTATAGTTTGTAAGTAGCAAATGAACCATCTCTGTAATGTGACATTTCAATTTTTGCTGTGCATGGAGTTGTATTACAGTCAAGACTTTGAGGTAAACAGTTGTTATGTGTGAACGATCGATTTGTAAACAGACGATCAGCTGTTATTTATTTTAACTTAATTTATTCATATGTATGTTTCTAACATTTGTTTTCTGTTCAACAATAAGTGATGTTTTGGGAATAAAACAGTTCAGTTTTTCAGTTCACACTAACATGTTGTGTTTTTAAATTTTGTGACGAGGATAAGTATTTATTTTGTTTTGTTTTTAGGTAGTTGTGTTTAGTTTAACAGTTTTCTTTTGTTTTAAACTCCTGGCTAACCACAGGGAGAACTATTTATTTACATAATTCATGATATAGTGCTAGAACGGAACTTTTACAATCATCAGTACATCTTACACCTGCAGGAAAGTTTCCTTGTTGGAGTCCTGCCATTATTAGGTCAACAAGGTGGCGCCCTAATCCCTAGCTACTATTGATGAACTTGGAAACATTTATTTGGGTGATAGCTACTAAAAACTTTTCCCTTATACTTGGCCTGTCTCTTAGAAGAACCCCACCCCTTCTCCCTGAGCTAGCAAAGTTTTATGCGGACAGGCGTGTCAAATGGCGCCCAACGTGGGGCCTATGTTATAGGTTTTGGGGACAATAGAAGAATTAAGATATATTATCAGATATTTTATAAAGCATAAAGTGTCTTGTGTTTTTATATAAGTGTCTTGTAAAAAGTATATGCAATTTTCTGATTCACTCTGGAACTTGGTGTCAATTATCAACATGAATGTGTATCATCTTCGCAAGCAGGAGGTAGAATATGAACTTAAGATCAGAGGTTTAAATACTGATGGTAATGCCAATGAACGTAGAAGGCGATTACAGCAAAGCATGGCTAATAATGAGGAAATTAGCGTAGCTGTGGTCAATTCCTTAGATGTTTCGCAGGAGCTGAAGGAATGTGAGGCAAAGCTTCACGACTTATCGACTTGTGTTGTTGACTATGAGGGTAATTTTCATGACAATGAATACCACCGTATAGTTGCTCGCTTGTTTCATCTTTATTTGCGTATTGGAAGGATTCCAGTTGCTGCAGATGCTGACAGCGACCAAGAGAGTGACAAATTGGAGTTACAAGCTAAAACTAAGGAAATAATATACTCTCTTAAGGCCCAGTTTTCATGTGGGAAAGGCGACCAGGTGAATACGGCCAAGGATGGCATTTCTTCTACATATCTGTCTGCACCGTCCACAACTGACTGTGGGAAGGAAGGCGATAGTAATGCTGGTGGCCATGTTTTGTCTACTATTCGTAATCTTAGTCTTCGTTCAGATGCTAATATGGAACGTAATTTACCAGTACAGCGGCTCAGCCTACCTACTGAAATTAAAAAAAGGGTCTGCGGTAGTTAACAGCTCAAATTCTGCGCATGTTGAGGAAGTAATGGATCCCAATCCTCTAAGGGAAACTTCTGGTCCTGGTGTCCGTCCTAAGTATGTTCCTGTTTACAAGTGGGGAATCAAGTTTGACAATAATGGATCTAGTGTTGCTGCCTTTTTGGAACGTGTTGAAGAACTGCGCAGAGCTCGCGGAGTTACTCATAGTGAACTTTTTGAATCAGCTGTTGATCTTTTCTCTGGCCCCGCTCTTGTTTGGTACAGAGCTTCTACCAGTAGGATTCACTCATGGACACAGTTATGTAGGGAACTGCGAGAGGTATTTCAGCCCCCTGACTACGACTTCCGACTTCAGCAAGAAATTTTCAACAGAGTCCAAGGAGAACAAGAATCTATTGACCTGTACATGGCAGCTATGGAAGGCTTGTACGGTAGGCTATCTGTCCGGATTCCAGAATCGACTCGTCTGGCCCAGATCTTTAATAATTTGCACCCACAGCTGCAGGACAGACTTGCATTGTTTGAAATTAAGAGTCTAGATGATCTGCGTTTTATGGGACGTCGAGCAGAAGCAGGTCGCTTGCGAACTTCAAGGCCTAGACCTTCTCCCAGGATTGATTCTGCATTGGAACCTCATCTAGCTTACTGGGAACCTCATCGGAATAGAAGAGTGGTCACAGATAGAGTAGCTACCGTGCAACATAAATTCTCTGGTAGCCATTCTGACATCACCTGTTGGAATTGTGGAACAGTTGGTCACCGGTTCAAAGATTGTCATAGGCCCAGGAGGAAATTTTGCTATGGCTGTGGAAAAGATGATACCTTAAAAAGGGACTGTGTTTCTTGCCATCCAAAAAGACTTGCAGAGCAGGGAATCAGTGAAGTAAATGAAGTTGATTCCCAGAAACATTCCACTACTAACCAATTAAGTTATTTGATTAAGAACCAAATCAATGATCCTAGGCCGTACTTATCTGTCCGAGTGTTTGGCAAAAGACTACTGCTTTGTTGGATTCAGGAGCCTCGCATACCATTTTGGGCAAAGAAGGGATGTGGATTATTGATACTTACCCTGCTCATCTTCACTTGACTAATGATAAATTTGTAGAAACTGCGGATGCACAGCGTCATGAGGTTAGTGGGTTCGTGGTCTTACCTATCACGTTGAAAGGAAGGACGGAGCATTTGAAGGTTTTGGTGGTGCCAACTTTACATCAGTCCTTGATATTAGGCATTGACTTTTGGGAAGCCATGCATATTGTTGCTGACTTTCACAATAGGGAGTGGCATTTTGCAAATAAACTGCGTACAGCATTTTGTAGCTCTGTTGATGGTATCAGATCGGAGGAGCATCTATCCGTAGACGAAAAGGCTAGGTTGGAAGAACTTGTGGGCGGCTTTTTCAAGGACGAACCTAAAGTATTAGGCCGCACTGATCGAGTTCAGCATGTTATCAACACGGGAGATTCCCCAGCCATTAAACAACGGTATTTTCCGGTGTCACCAGCCAGACAAGCGCTTATAGACAAGGAATTGGCTCAAATGTTAGAATTGGGTATAGTAGAGCCATCTAAGAGTGAATGGTCTTCCCCGATCTTCTTAATCGATAAGCCTGATGGCTCAAAGAGGTTTGTTGTTGATTTTCGCAAGGTTAATGCAGTAAGTAAAAAGGACGCCTATCCGTTGCCAAACGTAACCTCCATCCTTGACAGACTTAGGGATGCCAAATTTATCTCCAGTCTGGACATTCGCAGTGCCTACTGGCAAATTCCACTTGAAAAGAACAGCAAGGAAAAAACAGCCTTTACCATTCCCGGAAGAGGACTATTTCATTTCGTCACTATGCCCTTTGGACTTTGTGGTGCACCCGCTACATGGCAAAGATTCGTGGACAATGTGCTAGGTCCTGACTTAGAGCCATACGTGTTTGTCTATTTGGATGACATAATTATAGTCACACCCACTTTTCAGAAGCATCTAGATATATTGTCTGAAATATTTAAGCGAGTCCGTGAAGCTAAACTTACCTTGAATCAAGAAAAATGTAAATTTTGTAGAAGTGAGTTAAAATACCTGGGCTATGTAGTTAGTAAAGAGGGTCTACACGTCGACCCAGAGAAGGTGAAGGCCATTGTGGACCTTCCAGTTCCTAAGAATCAGAAGGAAGTCCGCCAAGTGTGTGGAACCGCATCGTGGTATAGGAGATTTATTCCAGATTTTGCCAGCAGAATGTACCCACTCACGTCTCTCCTCAGAAAACGTTCAAAATTTGAGTGGACCCAAGAGGCTGACCAAGCATTTCAGGACATTAAGGCTTGTTTAATCTCTGCTCCAATCTTGACATGCCCTGACTTCACTAAACCTTTCATTATCTCATGCGATGTTTCAGGCTATGGTCTGGGAGCCGTCCTTAGCCAGAGTAGTGGACAAGGCGAGGTGGTGGTTGCGTATGCCAGCCGAACTCTAACAAGACAAGAGCAGAACTACTCTGCTACTGAGCGCGAGTACCTAGCTGTAATCTGGGCCATTGAGAAATTCAGACCGTACGTTGAAGACACCCGGTTCACAGTGATCACTGATCACTATAGTTTGTTGTGGTTAAATAACCTTAAAGATCCGGTTGGACGTTTAGCTAGATGGGCTACACGTTTGCAATCTTATGATTTTCAACTAGTCCATCGTAAGGGTAAGGAAAATATTGTCCCAGATATGTTGTCCCGCTCCATGCCTATTTCTGAAGAGGAGAAAAGCCCTGAACAGCCTACTGTGTTTGCAGTTATGGAAATACCAAATGAGGTGAAAGATCGGTGGTACAACAATATGTTGAAAAGAGTTAAAGAGCAATGTGACAGTTATCGTCAGTGGCGTATTGAAGGTAAGCAACTTTGGAAGAAAGTTGAAGGGCTTGACCCATCACTCGATGAAGATACTTGGCGACTGGTACTACCTAAAGAATTGCGATCTATGGCGATTGAAGGCTGCCACGCCCCACCAACATGTGGACACCAAGGCGTATTGAAGACCTTCAAGAGGATGCAACAAAGTTTCTATTGGCCGAAGATGAGGAAGGACATTGCTTCCTATATTTCAAAATGTCACGTTTGCCAATGTACCAAATATGACCAACAACGGCCAGCTGGCATGATGGGCAGTTACCGTGGAGTGGATGCCCCTTTCAAGATGTTGGCTGCTGATCTCATTGGGCCTCTACCTCGATCCATGAAAGGATTCAAATATCTCTCTGTTGTTACGGACACATTTACAAAATTTACAATTTTACGTCCTCTTAGAGCAGCTACAGCCAAAACTTGTAGCGCAACACCTGGAAAATGATGTATTTCTAATGTTTGGGATACCAAAATATATCATTTGCGATAACGGTTCAGAATATATTGGAAGACCTGTGACCCAATTAGCAAGGAGTTATAACTGTAAGATACTGCTTAATGCCAGCCGACATCCTCAGGCAAACCCTGCTGAACGTGTGAATCGTGACATCGTGTCTATGCTACGAGCTTATGTGAAGGACAATCACCGTGATTGGGACAAATATATTCCACAGATTGGTTTTGCCTTGCGCACCGCTCATCACGAGTCCACAAAGCATACTCCTGCGTTCCTAAATTTTGGGAGGGAACTTGCCATTTCCGGTCCGGGTTTCGAGGTTCTGCAAGATGGGGATACTCCAGATATTGAAGATTGTCAGCAATATGGGGAAAAATTGAAGGAGCTAAAAGGTTTCTACCAAGAAGTTTCTGACAGACTTAAGGAAGCGCATATGAAGAATGTCAAGAGATACAACTTTAGGAAGAGACACGTAGAGTTTAAAGTTAATGACCTTGTGCTAAAAAGAAATTACCCTCAGTCGGATGCTTCTAAACACTTATCGGCGAAGTTGGCACCCCGCTTTATTGGACCACTTGTTGTGACACGGAAAATCTCAAGTTTAGTATATTCTCTGGCCGATCTAAAAGGAAAAGCACTTGGTAACTGGCATGTCACTGATCTGAAGAAGTATGTTCAGGATTAGAAAATTTAGGAAATTTTCTGGAGGAAGGGGAGTGTTTGTGACATTTCAATTTTTGCTGTGCATGGAGTTGTATTACAGTCAAGACTTTGAGGTAAACAGTTGTTATGTGTGAACGATCGATTTATAAACAGACAATCAGCTGTTATTTATTTTAACTTAATTTATTCATATGTATGTTTCTAACATTTGTTTTCTGTTCAACAATAAGTGATGTTTTGGGAATAAAACAGTTCAGTTTTTCAGTTCACACTAACATGTTGTGTTTTTAAATTTTGTGACAAGGATAAGTATTTATTTTGTTTTGTTTTTAGGTAGTTGTGTTTAGTTTAACAGTTTTCTTTTGTTTTAAACTCCTGGCTAACCACAGGGAGAACTATTTATTTACATAATTCATGATATAGTGCTAGAACGGAACTTTTACAATCATCAGTACATCTTACACCTGCAGGAAAGTTTCCTTGTTGGAAGTCCTGCCATTATTAGGTCAACAAAGGTGGCGCCCTAATCCCTAGCTACAATTGATGAACTTGGAAACATTTATTTGGGTGATAGCTACTAAAAACTTTTCCCTTATACTTGGCCTGTCTCTTAGAAGAACCCCACCCCTTCTCCCTGAGCTAGCAAAGTTTTATGCGGACAGGCGTGTCAAATGGTTAAAATACCTGGGCTATGTAGTTAGTAAAGAGGGTCTACACGTCGACCCAGAGAAGGTGAAGGCCATTGTGGACCTTCCAGTTCCTAAGAATCAGAAGGAAGTCCGCCAAGTGTGTGGAACCGCATCGTGGTATAGGAGATTTATTCCAGATTTTGCCAGCAGAATGTACCCACTCACGTCTCTCCTCAGAAAACGTTCAAAATTTGAGTGGACCCAAGAGGCTGACCAAGCATTTCAGGACATTAAGGCTTGTTTAATCTCTGCTCCAATCTTGACATGCCCTGACTTCACTAAACCTTTCATTATCTCATGCGATGTTTCAGGCTATGGTCTGGGAGCCGTCCTTAAGCCAGAGTAGTGGACAAGGCGAGGTGGTGGTTGCGTATGCCAGCCGAACTCTAACAAGACAAGAGCAGAACTACTCTGCTACTGAGCGCGAGTACCTAGCTGTAATCTGGGCCATTGAGAAATTCAGACCGTACGTTGAAGACACCCGGTTCACAGTGATCACTGATCACTATAGTTTGTTGTGGTTAAATAACCTTAAAGATCCGGTTGGACGTTTAGCTAGATGGGCTACACGTTTGCAATCTTATGATTTTCAACTAGTCCATCGTAAGGGTAAGGAAAATATTGTCCCAGATATGTTGTCCCGCTCCATGCCTATTTCTGAAGAGGAGAAAAGCCCTGAACAGCCTACTGTGTTTGCAGTTATGGAAATACCAAATGAGGTGAAAGATCGGTGGTACAACAATATGTTGAAAAGAGTTAAAGAGCAATGTGACAGTTATCGTCAGTGGCGTATTGAAGGTAAGCAACTTTGGAAGAAAGTTGAAGGGCTTGACCCATCACTCGATGAAGATACTTGGCGACTGGTACTACCTAAAGAATTGCGATCTATGGCGATTGAAGGCTGCCACGCCCCACCAACATGTGGACACCAAGGCGTATTGAAGACCTTCAAGAGGATGCAACAAAGTTTCTATTGGCCGAAGATGAGGAAGGACATTGCTTCCTATATTTCAAAATGTCACGTTTGCCAATGTACCAAATATGACCAACAACGGCCAGCTGGCATGATGGGCAGTTACCGTGGAGTGGATGCCCCTTTCAAGATGTTGGCTGCTGATCTCATTGGGCCTCTACCTCGATCCATGAAAGGATTCAAATATCTCTCTGTTGTTACGGACACATTTACAAAATTTACAATTTTACGTCCTCTTAGAGCAGCTACAGCCAAACTTGTAGCGCAACACCTGGAAAATGATGTATTTCTAATGTTTGGGATACCAAAAATATATCATTTGCGATAACGGTTCAGAATATATTGGAAGACCTGTGACCCAATTAGCAAGGAGTTATAACTGTAAGATACTGCTTAATGCCAGCCGACATCCTCAGGCAAACCCTGCTGAACGTGTGAATCGTGACATCGTGTCTATGCTACGAGCTTATGTGAAGGACAATCACCGTGATTGGGACAAATATATTCCACAGATTGGTTTTGCCTTGCGCACCGCTCATCACGAGTCCACAAAGCAATACTCCTGCGTTCCTAAATTTTGGGAGGGAACTTGCCATTTCCGGTCCGGGTTTTCGAGGTTCTGCAAGATGGGGATACTCCAGATATTGAAGATTGTCAGCAATATGGGGAAAAATTGAAGGAGCTAAAAGGTTTCTACCAAGAAGTTTCTGACAGACTTAAGGAAGCGCATATGAAGAATGTCAAGAGATACAACTTTAGGAAGAGACACGTAGAGTTTAAAGTTAATGACCTTGTGCTAAAAAGAAATTACCCTCAGTCGGATGCTTCTAAACACTTATCGGCGAAGTTGGCACCCCCGCTTTATTGGACCACTTGTTGTGACACGGAAAATCTCAAGTTTAGTATATCTCTGGCCGATCTAAAAGGAAAAGCACTTGGTAACTGGCATGTAACTGATCTGAAGAAGTATGTTCAGGATTAGAAAATTTGGGAAATTTTCTGGAGGAAGGGGAGTGTTTGTGACATTTCAATTTTTGCTGTGCATGGAGTTGTATTACAGTCAAGACTTTGAGGTAAACAGTTGTTATGTGTGAACGATCGATTTGTAAACAGATGATCAGCTGTTATTTATTTTAACTTAATTTATTCATATGTATGTTTCTAACATTTGTTTTCTGTTCAACAATAAGTGATGTTTTGGGGAATAAAACAGTTCAGTTTTTCTGTTCACACTAAAATGTTGTGTTTTTAAATTTGGTGACGAGGATAAGTATTTATTTTGTTTTGTTTTCAGGTAGTTGTGTTTAGTTTAACAGTTTTGTTTTTGTTTTAAACTCCTGGCTAACCACAGGGAGAACTATTTATTTACATAATTCATGATATAGTGCTAGAAACGGAACTTTTACAATCATCAGTACATCTTACACCTTGCAGGAAAGTTTCCTTGTTGGAGTCCTGCCATTATTAGGTCAACAAGGTGGCGCCCTAATCCCTAGCTACTATTGATGAACTTGGAAACATTTATTTGGGTGATAGCTACTAAAAACTTTTCCCTTATACTTGGCCTGTCTCTTAGAAGAACCCCACCCCTTCTCCCTGAGCTAGCAAAGTTTTATGCGGACAGGCGTGTCAGTAAGAGGAAAATTAATTGTTCTATGTACATGTATAATGTTACTATAAAGAATAATGATGTAGTCTATGTGCAGTATAGACAATTCCACGTCACTGAATGTAGGATGAGTGCAGTGTGGTTAATAGGCTTGCCTCTAAATTCAGCAAATTCTGAACTAGACATGACTGAAAAAATGTCAAGAGTAAGTATCCGCGCAAGTTGTTCAAAACACCCCAGTGAGGGAAATTTTGTCACTATTCAAAGTAGGAATTGGCTAACCTGCTCATCCTTTCAGTACCTTCAAACTACAGCCTGATAGTCATGCCAAACTAGTTTTTGTTACTTTGTTGTGAGTTATTGATCCATAACGTTCTGTCAAAGTTGTCTGGGGTGTCCGTATTATTCGGCGCGGGTACTAGTGTCATTGTTTGAGAAGCATTTTTGTACCAAATGAAAATATATTTAAAAATCGGATTGTACAACAAGATTGAACTTATATTATGTGATCTAACCATAAAACAAAAGGAAAAAAATTTAAAAAGCTATTATTGTATAAAATATAATATTGATTCTACTTTGTAAAAAATGTGCATACTTTTACAATTTATTTTTTTATTAGTGTAAATATTTTTATTTAACAAAATGTAACTATGGATTTAACAAAATAGTACACATCTAAATAGATGTTAATTACATTAAAACTCAATTTCTAAAAAAGTAATTATAATTATAGGCTAAATTTAGTATGGGGTGTTTCAAGGGGAAATTGCGTTACAAATAGTCACAAGTACTTAAGGGTTAAGCATTAATTTCACTTTGCAAAATGTAATAATAAGAAAACAGAAAAAAGATTAAACATTTATCGTTTGTAATTAATGCATATACAGGAATTACAAAAATATGAAAACGCTTTTAAAATAATGTTATTTTTTGTCTATAGATAATTTAATGTTTTTGAATAATTGTGTTCCATAAAGTATAATTGTTGATCAGAATAATTTACTTGAAGCCATTAATTAGTGGAGAAATAATATTGTACAAATTACCTACTTTGAAATTCAATGACCGCCAATCTGTAAAGGATAAATCTTTTGGAATTTGATTTACGGCAATTAATTTCTCTTGAATAGATCTTTCATTTGATACCAAACTCGACCTAGGATAACATTGAACATTTTCGTTCATCTCATCGTGGGCCGTCCCCCAGAAAAGATAAAATGTTGCCAATGACGTCAAAAAGTATGTTCTTTGTAACCATGATCATGTACAAGATTTCACTTTTACAAGTGAAGTGAAACAAAAGCGTTTCTTTTTTTCCCACCCTGTATAAACGACTAAAGCTTGTAAATAACACATCTTAGTTGTTAGATTACGCCTAGCACAAATTATCTTTGTTGATGAAAATATAAAATTATAACATTATTTTAAACTAAGGAACACCCCCTACATGTATCATGTGCCAGCCTCGTCCCTCGTTGCGCTTGTGACACCCAGGCCTTCGGCACGGCTTTGACCATAAATATTAGTGGTTAAACTGGATTAAGTAATATCATATGAAGTAAACAAATTAATTAATAGACAGCTGATGATATATAAACAAATCAATAAATAATAGTTCCATAAGAATAACATTGAAAGTTTGGAGGCCAGTGAGGCAGATTCCTGAGGTCGGAGAAAAAAGACCTTTCTTAGTGGGTCTCTAAAGCCTTGTACCTATGTATCAATGTCAATTGTCCATTGGTATTAGCAACTAATTGTACTAAAGACTTGAAAATTTTACCTATGTACCAAATTTCAAATAAATCGGCCTTGTAGTTTTGGAGATTTCGTGATGAGTGAGTCAGTTTATATATTTGGCTTATAATGTCCACACACAACTATCGTCAGACTCAACCAATTTAGGTGATCAAAATCCCAAATAAAAAGTCTTGATCTACTGACTGTTTTTAGACCAAAACAAACTACCTATCTCAATTAGAACCTGAGATATAGATGTTTGAGTTGTGAAAAACCGCTTGAAAAATCATAAATTAAGTCGCATTTGAGTACAACTTGAATAAAGTCAAACTTAAGTAAAATTCATTGCATGATGCTTTATCCGTGAGGCTAACTAATACCTTTCTTGAGAAAAAAATTTAAGCACATTGGCTGGACAGAACTCCCAGACTAACTCGGAATAGATTTTGTCAATTCTTTTAATATATAGATGAAACATTTACAATGTACAATATCTAATAAATCTGGTACAATACTATTTATTTCAAATAAACTGAAATAATCAACATTCAGTACTGATACCAACTGGACAAATGGAATAACAATAAAAACATGAACAAATTGGCTGAACTGCACACTATGCAGAGTTTTACCACCTCTTTGGGTTTTATTGTTATAGTTCTTTTTATGATATTAAGAATAAAATTGGTCAGAATGCTGAATTCAGATTAAAAATAAGCAAAAACCAAATTTATGTAATTTAAAATTCTGACATTCTCCAACAAGAAATTGTATGATGTACTGGATGTTTTAAAAAACACTTTTAAAAAGGGCTTGTATTTTGAGCATAAATTGTACTTTTGGGAACCCCCACCTTTTGACGGGGAATCAAAAAGCAACATCAAGTAATGATCTGGGAAAATTTTCATTTTTTTCGGGTTTTTCCAAACATTTTAAAGGAGCAGCAGAAGAAGGATCACCTTGATAGCCTCTGTAACCAGAGAATTAAATTAATGAATTAATATAAATAACCTATAATAATAACGAGCAGGAACATTTAGATTTAAATAAGAGAAATGGTAAGTTTTCTTGAATAAAAGTTAATTAACATTCTAGCTAATTTGCTTTCGACAAAGTTAGAAGCAACGTTTTATTTTGAATGTTAATATTCTATATAAATAAATAAATATATATATACACATATACAAAAGCTGTTGGGAACAGGAGTACATGTTAATACTATAATTTAAAATTATATGAATTCAGTATGTCTTTTGTAAAGATATGCAATATTCTAAGGCGTCTTAGAAGTGATTTTAGCTGCTGTTTCTAAGCCTACAAATGAATTTTAAGTAAATTTACTGTAACTTGGGGTTTTTCCCAATTTGGGTTTTTTTTGAAATGGATAACGTGGGGTTTTTTGGTATTATTTATGATGTTTTTTTGGGAATTTCATTGTTTTCTCAAAAGGGTATAAACAAAATTTTAGTTTTAAATTGTATTTTCAATCAATTAAAATATCAAAATTTTATATTTAAAAATTTATTTCAAATGATTTGAAAGACAACATGCTTAAGGAAAACTGATTATGTATCTACACAGTTATATTTAAGAAGCTTTTAAGAGTTTAAGAATGTATACATATATTTTATCAACCAACAAAATAATGTTTCTTGCAATTCAAAACGTGTATGTTTACACTAAAATTGAAACAAATTAATTTTAAAACCTAAAAAATTAAAAAAAAAATAAAATTTTTTTTTTTGGTTTTTATTTATTTTGGGTAAATCTTTACTTGCCAATTTTTTTTCGCTTCATCAATAAGTCCCAAGGGGGTTTTTTCTGTTTTGGTCTTCTTAAGACACTGGATTAATTTTCCTGGCATGGCTCCAACATATGTTCTTCTGTGGCCTTTGATTTCAGCACATCTTTTCATCCCCCCCGACGCTAAAACCGGGGAAGTATAATCATGAAACAGTGGCAAAATTTTTTAAGACATATGTAACAACGGAAAAATCTACTTTTTGGTTTGTTGTACTTTAGGACAATCAGCTTGCAAAATTTGTTTTTTTTTTTAAAAATTTTTAAAAAAAAAATTAAAAAATTTTTTGATACTGGGGTTTATGCTATGTAAGTAGCCCAGAATGGAGTTTGGTTTTTTAAAAATAATTTGGATGGAACCCATCTCGGATTACCAAATTTTCTGGATTGATCAGGTTTTCTTAAAATACTCTTTTAATAAAAAAAAACAAAAATTTTAATAGGGCCATTTACGTATTTTAATTTAGAAGCAAAAAGGGCCCCGGATGATGGAAAGGGGTTTTTAAAAAAACCAATTTAATAAAAGGAATACTTTCATCTGAGACGTACCATAAAAGACAAAAAGTTAGGGGTCACTAGAGAAATTGTTTCCCGGGAACCGCGTAGTTTTGCCGCTACATTTGCCACTAGGCCACGTAATCAGACCTGTCTAGTCTTATGTCATGATGGTGGGTGGGAGGGCCCTGTTTAGTTTCATGAAATGAGGGGGTTCTCCCCCCAAAACCCCCTAAAATTTTTAAATTTAATTTTTTACAATAATCTCTTTTTACCCATGAAAGGCCATTTATTAAGAGTTACAAAATGTTTACATTATTGTAATCAAATACACACTTACTACTTTTGATGCAATTCAAAACTTCAATTATATGTTAGGAGTGACTGGTTTATAGTTTCTATAAAAGAGCGCAGTTACTAAATTACAAAAAATATGTAATTATGATATAACAAAGTAATTTAAGAGGTTACAATTACGACACAATAACCCTTAAAGCGCTCTGAATAATTGTTTGTAATTTTTCAATTAACTCTCGATATTTTGTTATATAATTTTTGTTTTCTCTTTAAAATTTATTTTTTTTCCCATTTTAAAACCCGTTTTTTGCAAGGTTTTAAAAATAATATAAAATATGAGATACATTTTTATTCATCAAAAAACAAAACTGTCCGGGGTTATTCAAATTTTGAAAATATTTTTAATCAACAGAAAACAACTAGAATTTGTAATAAAAAAAATAAAATTTTTATAACTTAAATTACAATTACAAATTGGTTTTCAATGTGGGGAAATCATTTTAGTGTCTTCTCTCTCCCCCTTTCCCCACTGAAGAAAATGGCCCGTGGTGTTTTTAAAAAAATTTTGAGATTTTGTGTTAAATTTTTTGTTTGTGACTATACTCTGATGTTAGTGAACTTGTCTTTTAAAGGGAAGTTTTTCCCGATGTCCTTTTCTCTCTTTAAAATTTCTAACTTAATTTTAAAAGGGAAAAAATTTTTTAAGTAAAGAGCAAAAATTTTAAAAAACTTTTTTTAATCCCAAATTTGGGTTTGTAATTACAAAACGGGCCCCACAACAAACAACAAAACAAAATGAGGGTCGAGTGGTGCATCGTCTGTCCCTTTATGGGTTCTGCATATATTTCACGTCGAAACGCTAGCGGTTTAAATTCGAAAAAGGCAGGTTTATTGTAAAAACGTTATTTTATTACAGTTGTTGTCTAGTTTAAACCGTTTTATATGATTTATAAAAAGAATAAAAAAACCAAAAATAGTTTGAAATTGAAACCCTTTGAGTCCCTTTATGGGTATTTAATTTTAATATAAGTTTATAAATTTTCGGCTAGGTAAAATATTTTGGATCCAAAGTTATGGGCAAAATTTTAACATTTCGGGATACATTTGGATTCCACATTTTAAGGGTTAATTGTTTGACTCTTTAGAGACAATTTAAATTTGTAGTTCCACAATCTGTTGACCTTAACAAAACACTTTTAAGTGATGAATATCTCGTTCTATGGCTGTGAGGGGGTAACCCCCTATCTTTTCATGTTGATAAAAATGAAATTTGATTTTAATAGTATATTTGAATGTTTTTTTAAATCCCTTTTAATCCCCTTGTTGAAAAACCTTATGGGGGGAATTATTTATTTAAATTTTTGTTTGCTAGTATCTTTGAACTATCCAAGTATATAAAGCAACAAACCGTGTCTACATTATTTTCTTAACATAACCAATTATTATAGATTAAATTGTGAATGGAAAAATAGGCCAAAGATAATCATGTAAAATGTACTGTTCAATATTAAAAAATAAAAAAATGAATTAAAAAAAATATTTTTTTAATAGTTAAATTATGGAAAAAACAACTGCAAATTTCATGGAAACACTATCGTTTTTTTATTATTTTCCCCTCCCATTTTGATCAAAATAATAACATTTTATATTAATTAATATTTATTAAAACTGTCAAGTATAATCAATTAAACTGTTGATTTAATTTTAAGTACAATTATATGAAATTTAAATAAAAGAATGACAAAATTTAAATTTTTGAAAAGGGTTACTTTACCTTTTTATTGAAACCTTTGCTATAAAATTTGGCTTTTGTTGTTTTTCCCCCCTCCTGGAGGAAACCCGAAGCAAAGTATTCTTAACCCCCGTGTAGAAACCTTTCAATTTTTCTCACAGCAATGAACTTGAAACCCGAAACCCTTTTCCCCCTGTAAAATTTAGTTTGTATTTTTAGATTAACTTAAAAAAATGCACAGAAAGATTAATTAAACATATGTAAAGATTGGCTGTTGAAAGTGAAACTTTCTACAGCCCCCTGTGCGAGAGAATGGATTGAGTGGTGGAAAAGTGAGAAAGAACTTCTCTTCCCACACTGTATTATTCCATTTAAGGTTGTCATGGCAACTAGGCTGCTGGGGTCAGAAAAAGTACCCAAACCCCACCCCTAGGGCATTAGCGCGTTAAAACCCTTGGTTTTTGGGTTTTATTTTAACCCCCTTGAGCCTGTAGAAAGTGTTAAAAACAAAATTGGGGGGTAGTGCCTTCCCAAAGGGTAAAATAGTGGTTTTGGGGCACGTTTCGTGAAAATTAAAAGTGTTCCCTTGTTGTCTGTATCACGGGCTGTGAAAGGAAAGTTTAGCGCCCTGTATGGTATTTTTGAGAACTTTAAAAATTGAGGGCAACTTTTAAGGCCCCTATGCTGCAATCTAGCGGATTTTTTATAGAAAAAAAATCCCGTGCTTTACTGTCGTTTTGCCTCGCCGGGGGTTTTTTTCATTTTACATTTGGGTTTTTATGTGGTTTGTTGGGGTTTGTTGCGAAATAGTTTTATTTTTGAGGGTTTGAGTCGGTAGTTGGGGTTTTTTGAGTATCGAAATTAAATTTTTTAAACGAAATATTTTAAAAAAGGAATTTTATTGTCACCCAAGACAACTGTAAAAGGCAGCACCATACTAAACCCTTTTTTTAAGCTTTTCCAGATTCGTTAAAAATATACATCTTAAAAATGAAAAACAATAATTTTGTTTGCTGTTTGAAAAAAATGTAACTTTTGAAAAAAACAAAATTTGTTACTTCGGGCCCTTTCCTCCTTTTTTTGTGGGGTTTTTTTTGTTTTTTAAAATTTTTTTCCTTTTTTTCTGAACTTTTAAAATTTTTTTAAGAAATTAAGAAAGGATTTTATAAATTTGGGCATGTGGAAATTTGTTTTTTGCCCTCATAATTTTTTGATCAGATTTTCTAAGAATCAATTATATTTGTTTCCCCGGCTTTTGGGGTTCAATTTTTGGTTGGGGGGGTTTTCCGAAGTTTTTAAAGGGGGGGGACCGGGGGGGGGGGGGCGTGGGGGGGGGGGGGGTTGGGGGTTTTTTTTTTTTTTTTTTTTTTTTTTTTTTTTTAAAATTTTTTTTTTTTTTTTTTTTTTTTTCCAATTTTTTTTTTTTTTTTTAAATTTTTTTTTTTTTTTTTTTTTTTTTTTTTTTTTTATTTTTTTTTTTTTTTTTTTTTAAATTTTTTTTTTTTTTTTCAAAGGGAATTTTCGCCAAATTTCGGTCATTTGCTTGTTAATTTTCCTCTTTTTCAACAAAAAAATTTTTTGTGTACACGGGCCCAAAAGAGTGGATCTGTTTTTTTGTGGGTATTTTTTTTTTTAAATAATAAAAAAAGGTTACAATAACTGGAAATAAGGGTGTGGATTATATAATCAAATTGAAAAAACTGGATGACAAAGACTTTGTTCAATCGATTGATAACAATAACTAAAACAGTTTTACTAAAAAAAAAATTTTAAAAAACGCTTTTGGATGATCATAGTTTTTTTAAAATTTTGATCGGGGAATGGAAAAAGTGTGCAAAATTTTAAACTAGTTTGATAATGAGGCTACACCCGGAAAAAACAGATAAATAATTTTTGTCAACGAGAAATTTATAAAAACCCGGTGTAATCGAATGAAACCATAGAAGTAGTCAGCAATGTAATAGGTTTACCCGATATTGGCGACGAAAATGCACAAATTGCGGGATGTCTGAAATATAGCTAAGTGCCAACTTGTAATTTTCAGGGGAAGATTTTGGAAGCTTAAACTATAAACTTACGAATAAAAAAGGGGACATTTTATAAGGGCTTTGTTTCATTAAAAAATTTTTTTCCCAATCTTTTAAATTCGGGGTATTTTGTTTAGAAAAGGGATTCTAACATGTTTTCTCCTTCACTTTGGTTAATTCGTGATTGTTTTTCGTTTACATCGGGCATCGACGTCAATGTGAACAGGGGGGCCGTTCAGTTTAAATTTTCGAATCAAAATTATCGTAACTTTACCCTTTTTCATCCAACTGTGTTAACCTAGTCAGAAAACCCTTCAAAAATTTGACAGGAAAAATATCGTATGGGGCAAATATTTTCACACATTTTTTACGTTTTAAGGGGGTTTTCGAAATAATAATTTAATAGACGTTGGCCACGAATATATATATTTTATTTGACGGAAAATAAATCAATAATGTTGTGTCACACGCTGCTAGAACGTCATTACCATATTTTATATGACATGATACGGTATTTTCTTACGTCAAATTATATTGGACGATTCCCTGCTCAGATTAAAAAACAAAATAGACCTCAATCGACTCGCAAGAAATATACGATAATTTCATTTCAAAAAAGAGCTGAACGGTTCTTTGCACGTACTATACTGCAACCGAGATGAACTTTCACCTAGAAAAGATCGGAAGTTTGATTCTTGGGATGTAAAGTGATCCGTTCTCGGGACTGTTTTGATTGCGCAGTATTATTGATATGAACGAAAATATGCATAATTTCCACGGTGCACAGACAGATTTGTATTGGTAACAGGTTTTTTGAGCATTTGGAACCGGATCTCTCGTCCCCTTTCTTGGGTCATAAAGAAACTAACCAGCACTTCTGATTTATTCACGCTTTTTAAGGTTAGGTTACAAGTGACTAGTAGACTCGGCAACCAAAATGTGTGATTGCTACTGTTTACAGTGAGCGCTACCATCCCAGCTCTGTTGATCACTTTGAACTGAACTAGTTCAAATCATAATGAACGAACTCTTTCACTACGTCGACTAGTTCATTTGACTGTCGTCGTGTACTACCTATTCTTATGCGTATTGTTCAGTTCATAATTACGCGTACCAAACTGGTAACGTATGATTAAGGGTAAAATAAAACACAAACATTTTTTATTGATAACTTATAATATGCGTTTATTAGAATACCTAGAATGCCTAGTTCTGAATTAGGCTTCGATAATGTTGATTTCTCAGACGATGAATGGGTGGATGACCTTGATGCCGATCCGGACTTCCTGCCTGGCGGTGAGGACAGTAGTGATGTTGTGGATGACCCTGATCCCGACTTTCAGCCTAATGGTGAGGACTATAATGATGTCAATCAAGGTAGGCCTAATGTAATCATTAGCGATGATAGTGATAATGATATACTTGGACCTAGCACCTCAAAACAAATCAAATTAGGCACTAAAACTAAGCGTGTTCCAAAAAGAAAAATTGGTAAACCAAAACAAACAAAGACCCGTAAAACCACATCCTCTACAACAAAGTACGGTACCCACATGTATGGACGCAAAATAATTTTGTACCCACAAATTTCACATTTGACAACTCTAAAAGTGGAATGGCCAATAACAATACTGATATGACTACTGAATTGGAATTTTTAGAAATATTTTTATCGGATGAAATAGTGGACTACATTGTTCAAGAGACCAACAAACAATTTTTGTATGTAGTAAATAATTCCCCCCATCTGATAAGTCCAGGCTAAAACAATGGTTACCACTAACAAATAAAGAATTTAGAGTTTTTCTTGCTGCAACAATGCTTATGGTACATGGTAAGAAAAATTACATTGACGACTACTGGTCCAATGACCCATTGCTAAAAAAATAGCGCTGTATCAAGCTGCATGTCAAGAGATCGATATGCAAACATTCTAAGACTTTTGCATTTTACTGATAACACTCTTCCTCCTGCCTTTGGAAGGCTAACAAAAATAAAACATGTAGTTGACATGTTTAGAAACTCGTTTTCCAAATCTTTTATACCATTTCGTAATTTGTGTATTGATGAGTCTCTCTTATTGTTCAAAGGACAATTAGGATTCAAACAATTCATTCCTTCAAAAAGAAGTAGGTTTGGTATAAAATCCTATCTTTTATGTGATTGTGAAACTGGTAATGTTTTGGACCTGATAATATACACTGGTAGACAGCGAAATAGTAAACTCGGAAGATCTGGGTACTTCTGGCGCTATTATTACAACATTGATGACAAATTATCTGAACAAGGGCCATTGTCTATTTGTGGACAACTGGTACACCAGTCCAGATTTGTTCACCTTTTTGTATAACAATAAAACAAACGCTTGTGGAACCGCTAGGGCTGATAGAAAAGGTATGCCTACATCTGAAAAGAAATTACAAGTTGGGGAAACTGAGGTTGTAAACGATTCATATGTATGGCAGTTTGCTGGATAGACAAACGGCAAGTGCTAATTTTAACAACTGAGCACAATCATGAAATGGTAAACACAGTGAAAATAAATAGAAAAACTAAAACACCTATAATAAAACCAAAGGGCATCCATGACTACAATAGCAATATGGGCGCCGTAGATCGATCAGATATGATGATCGTAAATATAGAAAGTGTTCGTAGAACTACCAGATGGTATAAAAAATTATTTTTGCATTTATTTGATATTTCAATCTTGAACGCACACGCTCTATATTTATGCAAAACTGGAAAAAACCCAACATTGCCAGAATTTCACCTGGAGTTAGTTTGACAAATGCTCGAATAATATCAGGAACCACGAACCAAGGCAAAAGGGGGTCGTCCATCTGGTGACAATCCGATGAGACTCACTCAGAGACATTTCCCTGTTCTTATCCCAGCTACTGAAAAGAAGGCAGGGCCATGTAGGTCATGCGTTGTTTGTAAATACATACAGCGGCGGGAACGTAAAAGGCGAGAGTCACGATACATTTGTGCCGAGTGCGACGTTGCATTGTGCGCGGCTCCTTGCTCCGCTGAGTTCCATCAATTGAAAAGTTACTAACCTCAGTGGACTCATGCTTTTGTAAATTTTGTATATAGTAAACTTTTTTGTATGTATAGTGATTTTATAATACCGTAACTGATGAATTATACCAGACTAATGATGGTGTATCTGGATTAGAATAGGAGGTAAGTTTTATGCTTTTTATTATAAATTTATATATATATATATATGTATATATATATATATATATATAAATAAATAAAATATATTATAGACATACATATATAAAAAACATAATATGTATTATATGTCATAGGCAATTTTTGTTACGGTTTAAAGTTATTCTAAATATACTACTTCTAGACTACTCAGTACGGCGAAAAACCCCGCGGTGAGAGGTCGGCGAGGTCGCAAGTACGCAGCGCTTAAGGGGTTAAAGCTAACAAATCAAGCTAAGAAAGATTACATTAAATTATTATATAGTATGCAAATAATAATTGATAATAACACAATAGTAATGTAAACAATAAACAAAAACAAAATGAACTTGTAAAGTTTATTAAAGTTATTTTTTTCGGCTAAACACTGTTGAGGAAGTGAGATACTTGAAAGTACAAGCAAGTCACGCCCATGAGGTAAGGCAACTCAGTAGTGGAATGATTCCCCTCTGCTGCCGAAACACCTACTAGCGTTAAATATAACACGGAGGTCGTTTATTGCCTGGCCCAACTGTAGATAATCAGCAAACATACTTTGGCATTTCCATAAGTCAATCAAAATAAAACAAAACACGTAAAAACACTCAGGATCACTTTTCGACCCCAGTTGAAGAAAATATCAGTAGTAAGTCTTGTGTTATGTTTCGGGAACCCTATGGAGGTGTATTAACTTCATACATATCCTACTAAATTTGGCACATTCTACATTAACTAGATATTAAAATTTCATAGCTATAGATTTTCTATATCTTCTTCACGAACCTTTGCACGAGGTATTAACCAAACGGCTCAAAAATATTTCCTGCCTAAAAATTGATTCATAAAGTGAAATTAATATAAAATACAGAGCAAAAATATACGAGGCAAATCACCCAAGGTTGATATTTAAATATCACTACTATTTTAGAAAGGCTCCCAAATGTTTACCTTTGGACGAATAATGGCCACAAACTTTTTCATGTTCTGCACCAGTTTGCCACACATAAGCTACCTAGTAATATATTATACAGCTTAAGTATTAAAATGTCAAGTCAGCAAGCCATGTCACATTTTTAAAATAAAAAAAAATGAACTAATCTTTACGACTCTTTACATAGTTAGTTAGTTAGTTAGTTGATATGGGGATATATAGTTGGTCCAGCCAACCCTTGCAACGAAGCCTAAGACTTTTTGTGCCAATCCCGGTGCCTAATCGTCGTAAAGCTGGCAATCCTTGACCAGGTCAAGGAGCTTCTTCACTAGATTAGTAATTTCCAACTGTCCCAGAGGTGAGCCTTCAAAAAAATGCTCTTCTCCTGGCACCTAGGGCCTCACACTCCAGGACAATGTGTTCTGCCGACTCTTCGTCCTCCCCACAGAGGCGACAGATGGGATCTTCCGTAAAGAGTCCCACCGTTCTTAGATGCCCCCGGAATTTGCCGTGACCGGTGATGAGTCCCACCACCAGCTTGACGTGCGATTTACTCAACCCAAGAAGTGACTTTGTTAACTTCTGGGAGGGATTCCTGACAAGAACCTTGCCGAGTCTTTGCCCTGGGAACCGCCGCCATCTTTCCAGATGTCTGGCGCTAACCCAGTTTTTGATTGCTGTTTTGACAGCTGCAGTCGAAACGTCGCAGGCCGGCTCAGGACCAATGAAGGGTTTGAGAGCACCCTCCCTAGCCAAGGCATCGGCCTGCTCGTTGCCTTCTAATCCCCTATGTCCTGGGATCCATTCCAGCAAGACCTGATTTCTTGAACCCAGGATGCTGAGGGACTCCACACATTCCCAGACTAGACCAGACGAAACCTTCCAGGAGTCAAGAGCCCCTAAGGCCGCCTGGCTGTCTGAGAGGATGTGGATATGTTTCCCGCAAACCCCTCTCTCGACCACCTGGGCGGCACATTGAAGGATTGCGGCGACTTCAGCTTGGAAAACGGTGCCATACGCTCCCAGGCTCACGCTAGCGGAGTTCTACTCTTTACATAAATATCACATAATTTTAAAATTGAGTATTTTTTGTAAAGGTTAATTTTTTCATAATTTTGGTAAAATATAATTAAAAACACAAATATAAACCAAAATATTAAAATGCTATAATGTACAATGTATTGGTCAGAAGGAATAGGCTACATTCCATTATTAAAATTACCAACAACAAGGATAAGGCAGATGTATAACTGGCCAGATAGGATATTTTTAGACAGGCACTGTTCTGACCTGAAGAAAGATTAATTCAATTACCCAATGACATGACTGTTTTCAACAAGAATAGTAAATGCTAATAAACAGCACTTCATGATAAACACACAATGAACAAAAACAAGTTAGATAATAGATTTTCACCTAATATTCTTTTCTTTACATCTTCCATGCCGTAATGATCTTCATCCAATATTTTTGCTGCTTCCACCAAATCCAAGTTCTCTTCACTCATGATACCCCAAGGCAACGATGTCAACCAGTCCAGGTAATTTCGTGTTACACTAGTTAACAAAAATTAAAATTAAAACAAATCACAAAGCAAAAAATATAGTTATGTACAAGATAGGAACTGGGGATTTTTGTATTGTGTTCAATATATTTAGTGGCTGAAAAAGTTCATTATATAGCTAACCCAATTTATACAGAGTGGAACCCTGTATATGATTATAAAACTATTGTATATGAACTTTTGTATATGAACCAGTTAAGATCATATACAATAAGGGGTTTATTTTGTAAAATTATATCAGAACATAAATATGCTATCTACTTCAATCAAATATACCAGTTTGAATTACACAACTGCCACAAATCAGTTCTCAGTTCAAGCATCACTCCATCCATGAAAAAACACTCTAAAACTAACCCTTTAACTCTTCTTACACACTGATTATCAAAGATTGTGGGGCCTAGCCAGATAAATAAAAGAAAAAAAATGCTCTTTTCGTTATTTAAAATCATAAAATAAAAACTTCAATAACTACAACAGTATATGACCGAATGCATACTTTGGGAACATAACAAGATAAAAAATAAACTAAACTGACATTTCAATTAATTTTTATGCCTCACCTCCAAAGAGAGTGATGTGATTATTCGAAATTGATGAACCAAGTCTTTTTCGAATGATAGAATTTTCGGATTAAATGATTTGCTATTAAAAGCTTGTTTCCAGAAAAAAACAGAGAATTGGCGTCACTCGCATCAAGCATTAACAAATGCTTTTCATTGACTGTTACTGTTATTAATTCCTTACGAAAGCATAATTTCCTAACATCGTTATCTAAATATTACATAATGTAGTATGCAGATAAATAAGTTAAATTGTAACAAATAGGAATGTAACAGATTACACTGAATTAGTTGTTTAAATGAACATATTTAGGCCTAATAAAAACAGATTGATATATTATTTTGTTTTGTTTTAAAAATTGTTTTTAACTATTATAAATAAAATGAGAAAGAACACTCTATAAAATATAAATAAATGAAATCTAGCTAAAAAGTGTTAAAGCTAAGAAAAACGGTTGACAATACAGTACAGTCAATCAAGAAATCCATTGACAAACAATACATTTGAATAGGACAGGTATAAATAGAGGCTACATCTACAGATTTAATATAAATATACTAAGCAGCTTAATGTAGTTGCACTTTGTCAAATTTGCTTAGTAATTATTTTAGAATAAATTAAATCTTTTACATAAATATATAAAAGTTTAATCTTGTTTATCCGGTTTAAATGGGACCGGAAGTGATCTGGATAGGCAAAAATCTGGATAAACCAGAAATAAATAAAAACTCTATTTATAATATAATACAAATTTATTTAATGGTAATATGAATAAAGAGAGAACAGATTATACTATTACAATAATGAAAGTAATACTTTTATACATTTATATAATTGCAGTACTCACTGATATCTTTAATAAAGTATTTTATTGCTTTTTGAAAAATTCAGTCACTTTATTTTCTTTAACTTTGGTGCACTACTTCGAAGAAGTACGATCACGCAACCGCTTCAAGGCCAACATTTCCGCTGACTACCGCTCGAAATATATCATCAGCCGATCTAATTATGCCACGGTTCTGGTTTAGTACTAAACTAAAATGGCAGGTTATTTTTAAATTTTCTCTAAGCTTACACGTTTTGTAATTACCTCAAGGTAAATTTCAATTGCATACTAATTTGTGCTTTATATTCTATTTAGCTAAACTATATACTTTTTAAAATTTAAAATAAATACTTTCTTTGTGCAAAAAATTTAAACAATCGTACCCTGAGAATAAATAAAATGTTTTCATTTCTCTAGTTATTTGAAGTGCCATTTTATAGATTTTTAGGGTGTATTATGCTTCATATTGGAAACATCCCCTAACTCACATTACTAGTATCAACAGCTTACCACATTTTGTATTTTTGTAAAATAAAAAAAAATAAAAAATACTTCTGCTAATATGATCTGGATTAACCGGAAATTCGGATAAAAGAGATCCAGATAAACGAGGTCATACTATAATTACAAAGTACACGTATACAATATTAAACAGACTTAAAACTATTAATTAGAATTAAAATTATAGTTATACTGGCAAATCAGGTCTATGAGAGGGTTCATATTCAACAATGTAAATAGCTACGTCCACCCAAAAATCAGCAATAAATTATATACAAAATATGAAACAATCAAACTTGGTTAAAAAAGTTGTAGCTAAGGAATCTCCAGACTAGGTCCGCCTGATGAAAACAAAACTGTCTGGCTGCTGGCGGCGCGGCATACACCCATAGGCAGAGTACCCCCTATCATAATTCTCTTGCAGTATCCCTCATACACTCACAATAAAAATTTTATAATCAGATAGAATGCTTTTTCACACAATAGTAATGTATGCAACAATTCATACAAAGTATTAGTTTATTAACTATCTGTTTAAAAATAGATCTATACCATTAACAAATGGTTTGCAAGAAAAATTATTTCTTAAAAAGTATTTTGGACAGCCCGGAGCTTCGGATAATCTGTTACTTTAAATAACCTGGAACTTCGTATAACTTGGAACTTCTGATAACTGTATTATTGATAAACGCCTCTAGAGTAATAGATTATACTTGGCAGCAAAATTAATATATGTTAATCAAAATTAGTATGTAATAAATAGGCTCAGAAAAATAAAAAAGTATGAAAGAGTAAACAATGAATAGCTATACAAGTGATCCAGAATGAGAAATGTTTCAAATTCCAAATATATTTTCTATGTAATCTATGTTATCAGTATCGGTCTAAAAATATATCAAACAACTATGAAGGAGATAATGCAAAGCAATATCTGAGACATGCCTAGATTTGATCCTCATAAACCATAAAATTAGTTTTAATTTAAATTCTTTATTATTCATTTTGTATCAAGTATTATTATTCATATCAGTACAATAGAATTTGTCAAATATATTACAACAATGTAAATCACTCAAAACACAGACATCTCAAAATCTAACACTTAGGGCTCAAATGTGACTTCCGAGAAATCAAGATTAAAATAATTATTTACTGTATATATGGACTTAGAGGTAAGACAGCTCTTAACCCGTGAGGGGTCGCGCACGGTGGATTCCACCGAGCGTTCTCTGTTTTAGCTAAAAACTTCCACACCATTAAATCTACAGCTGCCTCCCCTTCAGTACCTTAAAATGGACTCGCCCACATTCCAAAGGCGTGATTGTAGCATCACTCCCTCTCCCCAGTCAGTCTACAGATGGCTTTGAACTTGTACTCGGTCGAATCCACCGTGCGCGACCCCTCACGGCGTTGTATCTCGGTTGAATCCACCGTGCGCGACTCTTCACGCTTGCCAAAATTAATTAATTTATTTTGTAATTCTTTTTAGTGTTTTTATTGTGTGTTTTGCATTATGGATATAAATGAGGAACAAAGACTACAGAGACTTCTAGAAAGTGTAGAAAAAGAAGACAGACGAAATGAGGAAAGAAATGAAAATCCAGGAGCTATAAGAAGAATACTTTTTTTAGATGATCCTATCCCCGAACCTTTAGATGTTCAGTGTTCTGATGATGAATCTGACGATAATTTGGAAGTACATGAAGATGGTTCAGATTCAGAACAATCAGGAGAAGAAGACAATTTTAATCGAATAGTCGGACCTGAATACACAGGTAAAAATAATATTACGAAGTGGAATGTACACTGTCCACCCCAAAGTAGACGAACACGTGCTTTCAACCTCGTCAGGCGCTTACCTGGTGTAACATCAGCTGTTCAACTGCAAACACCACTCTCCGCCTGGAAGCTGTTTTTCACAGACGAGATTTTAAACGATGTTCTTATTTGCACCAATCAAAGGATTGACAAAATCCGGCACACATTCGCCCGAGAGCGGGATGCCAAACCCATGACGAAAATGGAACTTGAAGCGTTGATAGGTATTTTGTATATGGCAGGTGTGCTACATTCATCACACCTTAATTTGTATGATTTGTGGGCAACCGACGGAACAGGTGTTCCATTTTTTAGAAACTGTTTCAACATAAGAAGATTTAAGTTCCTTGTTAGAGCACTGAGGTTTGATGATTCGGAGTCAAGGCAACAGCGGAAGCAATTCGATAAACTAGCACCAATCCGTGAGATTTTTGAAAAGCTTGTAGAAAAATGTAAAAAAAACTATTCTGTTAGTGCCTTCTTGACCATTGATGAGATGCTTGTTGCATTTAGGGGTAAATGCCCTTTCAGGCAGTACAACAAAAATAAACCGGCTAAGTATGGCATTAAAATCTTTGCCATGTCTTGTTCCAAAACGTTCTACACTATGAACATGGAAGTCTATGCGGGAAGGCAGCCTCCAGGACCATATGAAGTAAACAACTCCGGGCTTGCTGTTGTAACAAGACTTGTTCAACCTGTCAGTGGAACAGGAAGAAACATTACAACCGACAATTGGTACACCTCCATACCCCTTGCTGACTGTCTTTTAAATGAACATAATCTGACTCTAGTGGGGACTCTAAGAAAGAATAAGGCAGAAATTCCACCAGAGTTTGTAAATGCAAGAGGACGACCTGAAAAATCAAGTATTTTTGGATTTAGAGGCTACAGTACTCTACTATCTTATTGCCCAAAAAAGAATAAAGTCGTTATTCTTCTTTCTACTATGCACAATAGTGATGAGATAGATCCTGAGTCAGGTGATAGCAACAAGCCATACATTTTAACATTTTACAACTCCACAAAAGGAGGTGTGGACGTTGTAGATGAATTCAATGCTTCATATTCAGTGTCAAGAACCAGCAATCGTTGGCCTCTAACTGTGTTTTTTAGCCTTTTGAATACAATTGGACTAAACAGCTTTATTGTCTATAAACATGCAAAAGGAGAATTTAACAACGTCAGGAGGAACTACATCAAACAATTAGCAACAGAGTTATGTCGACCCTACATGCAATTTCGTCTCACGCAGGATGAACTTCCAAGATCACTCAAAAGAACCATTGGAGAAATGCTTGGAGTGGAGAGAGACGTCCGCGTTCCAGTGGAAGATGTCACAGAAGGCCGTTGTGGCTTATGCACTTCGAAAAAAAATCGAAAATCGAAAACAAGGTGCAAAACTTGTAGAATGTTCATCTGTCGTGAGCATACAGTGTCATCATGCGCAGGATGTGCTTCTGAAGGCCCTGAACCATCAGACAGTGAGTAAATATGTAACAAATTTCTTTTTGAGTTTTATTTTGAGTATTGGTAGTTATATTTTGCTAACAAACATATATAGAATTCTAGATTATAACCTTATTAGTGTCCTTGATTTATTTTAAATTTTAGTTTATACAGTTTAAGTAATTTTAATATGTGTTTATGCTATCCGAAGAGATATGTGTAGTTTTAAATCTATAAACCTTGTTACAACAAAAAATAATAAAAGTTATGTATCAAGTTTCAACTTAGCAAATTAATTGGTTTTACTAGTTTTTAAACGCAATATAAACTTTAATTTCAAACCTTTTAGGCAATATATATTTTTGTTGTTTTATTATGTAAACATATTTTGTTTTAATATATAAACAGTAAAATGGTATGTTTCATAAAAATATACTGTACATATATTTATCCGATATTAGAGGATTTTTTAATATCAACGAAGCTTGTAACTATTTTAATCCTATATATTTTCTTGTTCCTCGTATATTGTTTTATTTAATTGTGGTAATACATTTGTTTATATATTAATGTAGTGTATTTCATTTCAAATTAAAAAAAAAATGGCTAGTACAGATATTGTTAATCCGAAGAGATATGTGTAGTTTTAAATCTATAAACCTTGTTACAACAAAAAATAATAAAAGTTATGTATCAAGTTTCAACTTAGCAAATTAATTGGTTTTACTAGTTTTTAAACGCAATATAAACTTTAATTTCAAACCTTTTAGGCAATATATATTTTTGTTGTTTTATTATGTAAACATATTTTGTTTTAATATATAAACAGTAAAATGGTATGTTTCATAAAAATATACTGTACATATATTTATCCGATATTAGAGGATTTTTTAATATCAACGAAGCTTGTAACTATTTTAATCCTATATATTTTCTTGTTCCTCGTATATTGTTTTATTTAATTGTGGTAATACATTTGTTTATATATTAATGTAGTGTATTTCATTTCAAATTAAAAAAAAAAATGGCTAGTACAGATATTGTTACTTTTTATTTTTACAAGTATATTTATAAGTTCAACAAATTATTGTACATTTATCATGAATAGCGTGTAAAATATTGTTTGTACATTATTCTAACATGTCAAATATTTATTTTCATTAAAACTGTGCTTTGTACGTTGTAGTTTTATTTTTAACCATAATCGGTGGAATCCACCGTGCACGACCCCTCGCGTTATGAAAGACCACGCGACCCCTGACGGGTTAATAATATGCCTAAAACTTGACAGTTGAATGGTAGACGCACGTTTTGGAAGTTTATTGAATAACTTAAATTCCATGTACAGATGACTATTAATACATCCAGATAATCTGAAAGTTGGAAGATTTAATTTAAAGTTATTTCTAGTTGGTTATGGATGGATATATGCCCTTTGAATGAATGTATCTATATGTACATATATTAAGTAAGTGTAAATGTACAAACTATGAAATGTCATAACATCTAGCAATCTAAAATAATCCTTACAACTGTCCTCAATATTGATGCCAATAATTTGTTCTTATTGCCTTTTTCTGGTAAATAAGTATTTTGCTTGCACCTGGTGCATTACCCCAGAGTCTCATGCCATAAACCAATAACAGTTACAACAACTTACTTAGTCAAACATTTCTTCTTATGATTATTTATTTCAGAACATCAGTTTAATTTGTAGTGTTCATTAAAGATTAATTACATGTAATCTGCCAGTGATCCTGGAAATCCTGTTGGATTAAACATTTCATCTTTTAGGCCATCATCAGATCCTTAAAACTTGAAATTATTCTTGATGGTTTTGATTGTCAAAGTTTTAAAAACGATTGATGATGGCATAAAAGCCGAAACATGAAAACCAACAGGATTTCCAAGATCACTGGCATATTTCAGGTAATTAATCTTAAATCAATTTGACAAAAGTGATTCAGAAAAACAACACAAAATGAAAATATTTATAGTGTATTCCATCCAACAAAATTTTAAACTTTATCTGTTTATAACTTAGTTTGCAAAACAATGCTACTTTAATTAAAAATGATTAAGTTTTCTTTAACATTTAAGAGTGACTTACTTGAATTCCGATGAATGACTTTCTAATAAAGCAAGTTTGTTTAATTCTTCCTCTAAGACTTCCATTACTGCAGCTGGGACTTTCATTTCCTGGATTAAAAATAAATCAATAATAACATCATAGAGGTGTATGGATGGTTCTCAGTCTGGTCTATTTTAATAATCATTTAACAAAAAACGTATTACTGAAAATAAATACAATTTTTGTAACAAAGAAAATGTACATAAGTCAAGAATATTCAATGATTGGGTGATAAATTTTTACTATATGGATCACATGGAATGTAAACATTACCCACTCACTATACAAGTATGGTCTAGGGCAGCTGTTCCCAAACTTTTTCACTCCACAACCCATTTTAGCTCATAAATTTTAGCCGTGACCCCCTAAAAGTAACTTGCAATGTGGTGAGCAGCAAGGGGCTGAGAGATGAATGAAAAATGTCATGCCTAATGCCACTTTGATTCATTGTTTTCTGCATCGCCAAGAGTGTTGAATAAAACTTTTAAGTTAGTTAATTTTGTAAAAAGCCGGCCATTACAGTGTCAACTGTTATCACAGTTATGTGAAGAAATGGAGGCACATTACAAATGCCTCTTGCTTCATACAGAGGCACGGTGGCTGTCACGAGAGATGGTTTTTTTCTCGAGTGTTCGCTTTGTGCTCTGAGCTCATTATGTCTCATTCTCAGAGACATTTTTTCAAGTTGCAAACAAAGACCTCGCCGGTTTATTAGTGACAATGAATGGCTGTTAAATCTTGCTTATTTAGCGAACATTATCTAAAAATTTTTTACAAGAAAAAAAAATAAAAGAGATAGAGATTATTCTAACATCAATAACGTGTCCAAACTGGTTACTATTCACTTGCAAGGTCTACATGAGCAGATCCTTAACCACATTTCCAAGGATCAACCCACTGATTCATGATAACTCATCAAGCTATCTGTGACAAGACTTTGCAACTGTCCTTCAGTGCCCAAGATGTTAACAAGTTCCGGCAACAAACAAGAGCTGACTATCCAAGCTTAACATCAGCGGCTCTGAGAATGATCATGCCCTTTGCACATCCTACCTAAGTGAACTCAACATTGGTCAACATTAAAACCAAGGCAAGAAATCAACTAGACATAGAAGACGACCTTATTGTATGTGTATCTAAAACTAAGCTAAATTTAAAAAAACTTGTTAACAAAATTATTAAATGATTCTGTTTTATTTTGAAAAAAATCTGTCAAATATATTAATATTTTCTAAATGTACAAAGATATTTCATTTAAAACTCCCGATGGTTGTCTAAGTTTAAGTACATAGATCACCATTATTTGTATACATCTCGCAACCCCTTTCCTAACGGCCCACGAACCCCAGTTTGGGAACCGCTGGTCTAGGGTTATAAACTATATACGTGTGTGGGTGGATGGGATAAATTCTGTATGTGTATGGGTGGGCAGGAAAGTCATAATCACTGTACATGTATGGGTGGGAGGGAGGTTCATAAACACTGTACATTTATGGGATGATGGGACATTCATAACACTGTAGATGTATAGGTGGGCAAGAGGTCTCTCCACCATATGTATTTAGGTGAGTGGGTATCATCACAGTATGTGGCTGGATGAGAAATCTTCACCATACCTGTATTGGAGAGGTGATCTAGTTGGTATGATTAATATTTATTAAATTTATTTAACTTGTTTATCTTTGACTTGTTTAACTTCTTTATATGTGAACTGCCTAGTCTATGTCAGGTCTTCTCTTAATTCCTCAGATCATTGGAGTTGGGTGTTAGTGAGGACTTTACAGTTCTAACTCTGCCCCCTAATAAAGACATTTTTCATTACATTTCATATTTCCTGTGTAAGAGCCCCTTCAGCACAAAGAAACCTTTGTCTGTATCCCAATTTGTGGATCTCGGCCTGATTAATCATTTTGAGGTTTAAAATAACTTTTATACCCATGTATTGGTACATACACATCCACTGAATTGTATTGACTCTCTCACTCAACCACCTATAACCTTACAATGTGGTATTGTTAAAAAAAATGTGGTTTCCAGGGATCTTGTAAGTTGGAGACATGGTGAACTTGGTAAATAATGAAATTGGGAGATTAGTAAGACATATTTTGTAAGATTTTTTATGGTAAGGATTGTAATCAGGTGATTCTATTGCTTTCCACAACTGCTACTTACCTAAGGACAATTGGAACTCGGTTACTTTCTCTCTTGACAGAAGAAAGTTCAGTGGCTCTGAAGATTTGTAAAATTTGTTGGACTTTTTTATGTTTCTCTGTAATGTTTATTATATGTGTATATTTTTTACCCACATGTTCTATCTTACTTTGCTGATGCTCTATCTCTATGGTTATTGTTGTTATTTGTCAATTAATTATATGTTTTTTGAACTAATGTGCTATTACCAATAACACAATTGGCTAAATCATTAGAAAGCTTACCTGTGAAGACAAGTCCTCTAACACAAGACATATAAGACAATACCACCCACATTCATGTCTTATGTTATTTCAAGCAACTCCTTTTTAGTGGAATTTACCTCCTCAGGTAGGTTTGCTGATCACATAACTTTTCTATTATATTAATACTAAAACTATAATCTAGCTATTATCAATGGGTTGTTTATTCATAAAATTTTGGTGCTTTATGACCCAACAATGAAACACCAGGACCGTAGAAAATGTAACTAACTTTTATTCGTTCCCGAAATTTGTCTCCAATAGCATCCTTATCATCCTTTTCCATGCCCAGCTCTTTCTTGATGACCTTGAGTTGTTCCTGCAGAATATATTTTCGATGTTGCTGTTTCACTTTCTCTTCTACTTCTCGCCCAATCTTCTGCTGAAGCTTGCACAGTTCGTACTCTTTCTTTAACAGGGACAATGACAGCATGAGCCGCTTTGGGATCTGTTAACATATTGTATTGATATATTCAAATAAATCCATATTTTCAAGTCTAAAATGCATACAGCTATTATTCAGAAGAGGGTACAAAATATAATAATAAATGTTGAAAAGAAACTGAAAGTTAATTTTAAAGATTTGGAAAGTTGGTAATTTATTGCAAATTTCATTGTCATAGGGATGCTAAAATAAAAAATGATTGTAGGTATCTACTACCAACATTTGATAAGATAATTAAAAACTGAATCTTCAATTTTACTCTAGCAACACAGAATAAATTGTTCTTATTTTACTGAACAGCGTAATAATTTAAAAATATAGACATGTAATTTTCTTAACGCAGATTTTTGTTTTAGCAAGAGGATGCAATAAGGTGTACAAAAATACCAAAGTATTAACCCTTTAAGCGTCAAAAGGAATTCTGTAAATTTTGAGATAACGTTATTATTAAAAAAAAACTTATTATTTCTTAACGTTAATTTTTTTCTTTTGCTTGATACAGTAGAGAGGCATAATAAAGTATAAAATAATTTCTTTGTTTATTTTTAAAATTTTTCTTGAATTAAAAATTTTAACAAATATTTGATTTTATACAATATTCCATGTAAAATTTATAAATATTTTTTAAACAATATATTAGAATTGGTATGTATATTTTTGTAAAAGATAGGTTCTTATTAGTTTTTAGAACATAAACATGATTTTGCTAATACATTTTTTGAATTGGTCCCTAAAACAGAGCTTTGCGGAGGGCAACAACTCTTCTGTAATCTATCAGCAACATTCCCACATTCACCAAGTTGATGATTCTTAATCACCACTATCTATTTAATCTGTGATAACTATAATTATTTATTGCTTTTTATTCATCTCATGGTCACACATCGAGGTAGTTCTCAGAGAGCACAAGCTCTCCCACATGCAAACTTGCATTTTCTTTTGTAAGGTTTTAGGATTACAGTTGGCTTGTCTTAAATAGAGATTTAAAGTTTTAATAAAACACTCATGGGCTTTTACAAAGTAATTGCATAATTGGTAAAAATATACCAGGGTGTGTTTTTAAAGTAAGCACCATTTTGGCATCCCACCCCTGTAGCGCTGTGGTCTGCGTTCAGTGAATGCGCACTGGGTACTACTATCTGTTGGCAAGCCACAGCTGTCGTTATGGATCCATTAGACTGTATTTAAGGTTGCTTATGACTGTTTAAAATTCCTCCTACGATTAAAAATGTCGCCAACTGTAAAGCACATGTTGTGATAAGTTTTTGTGACACTAAAGGCATGAAAGCAGCTGACATTCATTGAGAGATCTGTGAAGTTTATTGAGAAAACAGAATCAGAGATAGGATGGTATGGAAATAGGTGAGAGCTTTTAAGGTGGCCATACGGATGTGCATGATGAGGAACAAAGTGGAGAACCTTCTCTCATTATTTGGTATTACTGATGACTTGGTGCAAAATGTTGATAAAAAAATCTGAGAAAAAAGACGCTTTACAACTACATCGTTATGTAGTGTGTCTTCAAGTGTCAAGAAGTGTGATTTATGAAATTGTGACAAAATGTTTGAAGTACCGTGAGTTATGCTTACGCTAGGTTCCCAAAATACTGACGGAGAATCACAAAAATAAATGTTTGGCGAGAATCACAAAAAAAATTTGTAACCAGTTTTTTCACATTCCTAGAGCATTAGAATCATGATGGTTATGATTTTTAAAATCAAACTGTCATGGTGACAGACTCACGATGAATTCAGCTGCTTTCACGCCCTTAGTGTTATGAAAACTTACAAAGCACATAATTCACAGTCGGCGGCATTTTTAATTGCAGAAGGAATCTTAAACAGTCATAAGTGAGCTACAGTCGAATGGATCCATAAGCGGCTGTGGCTTATCAAGAGGTAGTAGTACCCAGTGTGCATGTGCTGAACGTCGACCGCAGCGCTACAGCGGCAAGATTCCAAAACGGTACTTACTTTCAAAACAAACCTCGTATTTTATAAAAAGCTAGATGCAGGGATATGGGCAAATATTAAAGGTGAGTATGATGAATGTTTATTGACAAATGTAGTCAAGGTTACAAACTACAAGCACTGACTTTTCTTTGGAAAGTGTTATTAATTAAAATGCAAATGACAAATGGTAGGTAACTGGTTAATACTTTTGACAATCATTTAAATCTGACCGTAATAGAACTAGAATCTCTAGATTATTAACCTTGGTTTAAACAACTGTTAGCCTGTTAGAGTTAAATATTCTTTTAAAATTAATAAATTATTCTTACTGCATTAAAAATAAAATTATATAAACCTAGTCCTATTACTGGCTCTATATTTTCTCACTTGATAAAGAAATGTTTAAATATTCCTCATTCCTCAATAACAATTCCTAACAACAAGTGCGTAACAAATTCCTCATTTTCAGCAATTTCAACTCTCAATAATATTCGTATCCAACTAAGTGTTTCAATTTATCATGTTTATTGTAAAAAAAATCTAAAAATTATATATTCAGTTTTACTTTGAAAGACATTTTACACGGTTTTCATTTGCAAAAACACAATATTCAAAATTCAAATAAAAAAATCCTTTATTCTAGTTTGAAAATGTTTATAACTTTATATTAATATATATATATATATATATATATATATATATATATATATATATACATATATATATATATATATATACTTATACTTAACAATAAATCTTATTATGAATTTAAATTTAAGTATTCATCCATAGAAAACTCCTTTCATAGGGAATTGTTTTAACAGTCTTAAACTTTTTAGGTTTAATTTATAGCCTGATATGCTGTGGCAATTTATTAAATAGTTTGGGGCCGAGATTTTGAGGAAGTGCGGCGGCAAGCTCCAGTCTGTGGGGAGTCTGTCTGTGATGATGGCTACTTCTAGTGTTGTATGAGCGTATGTCAGTGCCAGTTTGAATTGTTTCACAGTGAAATCTATAGAACATTAAAGTCTCGTAAATGTGAAGTGAGGTTAGGTTGTACGAGCGTATATCAGTGCTAGTTTGAATTGTTTCACAGTGAAATCTATAGAACATTAAAGTCTCGTAAATTTGGAGTGAGGTTAGGGTTAAAATTTGAAATGTACTAAATAGCGTTCAGCATGATGTTCGCCTATTCACTCCAGCAATTATTCGAATTGCCCTTTTCGGTAAGCGAAAAATACGAACGAATGAAGTACGGGGTACAAAACCCCAGAGTACTATGCCGTATCTCAACCTTGACTGTACAGTGTCAAGTAGACCAGCTTTAAAAGAAGATAGTTTTCGTACCTCGCAATTCTGCTCAACAAAAACATTTGTGAGGACAACTTGGTTCCAAATGTATAAATGTATGGCTTCCATGACAACTTTCTATGAAAAACCAGTCCCAGATATTTACTCTCGCTATCTTAAGTTATTTCAAAATTGTTCATTATAATCAACAGGTCATTTTCATTGTTTTGTAGTTTTAAAAATTGTAAACATTTAGTTCTGATTGGATTAACGTGCGAGTTATTACTGTTTAAAAATTGGTATAATCTTTGATTATATACACATACAATATATATTCCATCTAGTAGGAATATTTTTGCCTATAATTTAGTTAGTTCGTGAGGCCTGCAACCACAACTGGTTTAAAGTGCATTACATTTACATGGGACTACACTAGCGCTCCACAATGGACCACAAACAAAGCTGATATTTTGAGACTCAAAATTTAACATTGGATGGGAAATCTATTTGTGTATAAAATCAATGGTATGTACAAAACTTTCTATCTCTAAAGTGTTTAAAGCTTTATTTTGTCAAAATGTCATCAGCATATAATCAGGGTTAAGTTTTTTAAAGATTTTGTAATGTTATTTAAATATAAAATAAAAATAATTGGCCCCAATACTGAGTCTTGGCGTATTCCAAATCGTAATTCAATATTATTGCTTACTTGATTATTAATTTGGACTGTTTTAGTATATTGGAGAGATAGGACACCAGCAAACTTACCTTAGAAGACAAGTTCACTAACACCAGAGTAGTAGTAACATACACAAAAGAATCACATAATCACATGAATTTTCAGTTCCACTTGCACTTTCTGTGTACTGGTGGCAGTTTTAAGTACTACTCTGGTGTTAGTGAATTTGTCTTCAAAGGTAAGTTTAATCCTCCTCTTGTTTATTGTCGGTTTACCGACAGGTTTTCCGCCAGCCAAAATGTTATAGGTCGGTTTACCGACAACTGCGCAAGCCTTTTTTATACGCGTTGTTGCTAGGCGACCATTTGACGTAATCGAATTATTGCGATATCTATGTTATCGGCAGATTATGAACTATCGATTAGTGGTTTTAAAACCGGTTCTAAAGTATCGATACTAACCAGGCGAGTATCGAAATACAACCGATGTCTAGTTTCAGCTGACGCTACTAGTGGTAACTAGCCTAGCCATCTTTGATTGTTGTCGTGCTGTGTTTACGTTCGGAGTTGTTATGATTTTATGAAAATGGATGAGCGTAGTGATTATCGTGATAGATCTAATGATATTCGGGACATGTTAGAAGTAGATGACAGTGATAGTGATATAGATTTAGATGATCCTGTTGCAAATTTATTGGATTATTCTTCTGGTAGCGGCGAGGAATACCAACCTAGCAATGACGAACTGGATTCTTCCTAATAAAAGAGATAGGTCTACATATTATTGTCCAGGATGCAATTGTGGAGTCCACAAGCACTGCTTCCATAAATTAGAACATTACTGGAGGCCATCTAAGGGTGGAAGGAAGAGGAAGGCATCTGAATGCGGCTCAGACTAAAAACGTCGATTCTCATTTGTGTATATAGTAGAACATTTTAACTCCAAAACTTTTTTTATCTTGTCATACCATATAATAAAGTGTATATTTGTAATCAGGACAACATTTGCAACAAAGTGGCTATCTTGGTTTTTATTTTGTATTGTACAGAGTGGAGCGCGGTAATTTGCTTTTTTGCCCTGCATGCTGTGACGGCACTGTCGGTCGAAGAGAGGGGAGAGTGGGCGTGGCTTACAGTGTCTGACGGGAGATTTGTATTCATCCGACTTTCAGTTGCCATCATGCAGTGGACACGTGAGGAGAGGTCATTTTGTGTAGAAGCGTATTTTTCAAATGCCCACTCGATCATTGCAGTGCAGCGTGCTTTTCGTTTACGATTCGCTGTTCCTCCACGCGGACGTGTTCCTGGACGGCAATCAATTGTAAATTGGGTGAATGCATTCAGAACAGCAGGGAATGTGTCATGTCTACGAAGGGGACCTGAGAGAAGGATTACAACACCACAAAACATCGAGAGAGTTAGAGCAGCAGTACTGCAATCTCCGAAACGCTCTGCTCGGAAGCAATCATTTGCTCTTGGCATTTCAAGACGTTCTCTCCACCGTATTCTTCATGATGAACTGAATTTTCACCAGTATAAAATGTGCGTGGTCCAACAATTGTCAGCACGGGACTATTTGACTCGGCGGACCTCTTGTGAAGACATTTTAGCAACTGTACCCCGTGACGCAAATGTTTTTTTCTGATGAGGCACATTTTCACCTCAGTGGGTGTGTAAACAAACAAAATATGCGTTACTGGAGTGAAACAAACCCCAGAGAAGTTCACGAGAGACCTCTGCATTCGGACCGCGTCACTGTGTGGTGGGCCATATCACGAGTAGGCATCATTGGTCCTTACTTTTTTCAGGATAACGGTCGTGCCATAACTGTGAACTCCGAACGGTACTTGTCTATGATACAAGACTATTTTCAGCCGGCTCTTGAGGCAATGGAACTAGAGGATACATGGTTCCAACAGGATGGTGCCACTGCACACACAGCGAGGGTTACCATGAATTGTTTGAGGCAAATGTTTCCTGGACGGCTTATCTCTTTGAGGGGTGATGTGAACTGGCCAGCACGCTCACCAGATTTAGCCCCATGTGATTTTTTCCTTTGGGGTTACCTGAAGTCTAAGGTGTAACCGCCCCAACACCTTGGAAGACCTAAGGAACAATATTGAAGCTGAAATTGGCAGAATACCAGTGGAAATGCTTGTTAGAGTTCATGAAAACTTCAGAAAACGTATGCAGCAGTGTGTGGATAGCGAAGGTCGACATTTGCCAGATACACTATTTAAAACAATGTAATTTAAAAATTCCATTACTGTTCAGTATAATTGAAATATAAAATAAATTTTTCTAATGATCATAATTTTTTTATTTCATTCCCAAATCAGCAAATTACCGCGCTCCACCCTGTATATTTTGTACTTAGGAGTAGTGAAATGTTTTGGGAAAAAATTAAAAAAACTTTTCACTTTGAATAGATACAATTTGGAAAACAAAATTTCAGGTATGTGAATGTTCTATATATATTAGTAAAATCTGCATGTTACTACTAGCAAACTAGTATAAAAATTTTGTTTCTACTATAAAAATTAAATTTATTATGATTTTTTAAAGAAAAGTCTGCGCAACCACTAAAAGCAACATTTTAGGTTTGTATAGTGAACACCAGGAGGGTTAATGATGTCCTATCTCTCAAATATACTAATTCCTGCCCTAGTACCCTTCAACCTAACCTATAATTTGTTTGTAATGTTTAAATTCTACCTTGTAAGTATGTTTTAATCCCGTTAAGAGCAACCCCTCGAATGCCAAGACTGTTTAACCTATCAAAAAGTATTTCGTGATCCAAGCAGTCAAATGCCTTTTGTATAGACAGAGAAAAACGCCCACTTAGTAACAAAGTCAACCATGGCATTAATAGTGTTTTTCCCTTGATGAAACCGAATTGTTCACAGCACAGCAAGTTGAGGAGTAAAAAATTTTCAAGTCTGTGCAAAGATATACATATATTTTTGCAATTTTCAACACATTTGCGATTGGGCAAAAATCACCTGGGGAATTAGAGATTTCTCCTTTAAATATCAGGCATATAATGGATTGTTATATATTGGGTGTATAATAAATAAGAAGATGAGAAAATTGATTTTCAAAATGACCATATTATTGATGATGATAAATATTAACCTGTTTGCAATTGATTTTTCAAAGAAATAGGCTATAACAATGAAACGTTTTAGGTTATAGTTACAAGTCATACCAAAACCTTTTTTTTAACAGACACCACAAAATGCTCCAAAACCTTTATCTGAGTGAGGTGTTTGTGTGGCTTTCTAAAATGTTCCTGTTAGTATTTGTATTTGATGGATGCTCAGTTAGATAAAAATAACCAATGAAATACTGCCTTTTAAAAGTGGTTCCAAATAACTTTACAATATCTGATACTGAAATAATATGTGATTCTAAATAATACCAAGCTCTAAAATTTTACAATTATTGCCACAGACTATTTTTAAATGAAACAACTTGGAGAACACATTTGTGAAAATAGTTTTTTTTTTTTTTAGTTTTCTAAATTACAGATCCTTAATGACAGACTTTGCACTATGGTATAAAATTAAGTGTACGAACACACAGAGGGCGTAGCGTAGTGTTTGAGAGAGTCATGTGGCGTGGTCAAAGTGTGAATGATGCAAACAAGTATCATTTGAGCGTCAAGGAAGACAATGGCGATATCAAAGCAATTACAGTTACCGCTCTGTGAAAATCTTAAGTGGTGCTTAACTACAGGATCCGGTATACTGAAGTGGATCAATAAGAAATACATGGAACGCTTTATTTTTATTGAATATCTCAATTTGTTTAAAGTTTTAAGGAAGCAAATATTTCATTTATTATATATATATATATATATATATATATATATATTTATTTATTTAGCTTTCAGCTATAAATAAGTATCTTAATACAATTGTCATTTCATCATAAAAAAAGCAACCAAAATTAAACCTTATACAGCCACAGGCCAGTTTCTTGGCTCTAGAAAATACTTCCCTAAAAGGCCAAGAGCCAGTAACTGGCTTTCGAATATATAGTCGAAAATGACCATGAGCCGAAAAACTGGCTCTGTTTTATTACTGTATGCTTATATTTTTGTCTAATGAATCGGTTATAACTTCAAACGAAAGCTAAAATGTTTTATATATAAATAATCGTCTTACAAAATTTTTGTTCATGTCTGAGAATGTACAATACAAAATCGATCAATGTGGCTGTGGCGCCAGCTCATGACAGTAAACAATGCAGCGCGCCTATTCAGTAACCTATCAGCTCCAGTTGTTTGTGCTTATTCAGCTGTTTAGCGAGTTTCTTGTACAGTTTTAGTATAATTATATTGTTATGATGTAAATGTACTGTTGTGTTATCGTATAGTGTTGAAACAATATCAACATGAACAAGAAACGATGTAGATCTACTTTAAGTGAGAACACTTTGTTTACGACAAACAGAAAAAAACATTATAAGCACGGTTTTCAGTTTTAAGTTGTCAAATGGTTATTTTTCAACATAAGAGATTGAAATAACTTGTTTTCTATCATTAATTAATGCAGCATTAGATTACTTATGCATTTGACAGCCAAATCTTTTTTTGTACCTTCCAGATAAAAAATAAATGGAAAATATTTTACTTTTTCATTTTTTTTATATATTTTTCTTATATTAAAAATTAAAATTTAGTTTTGGCTTTTTTTTAACAACATTATATTGTAAAGTACTTATCACTATGAAAAAACCAAACAAAAAACATGGAATTATAACAATAAACAGCTAAGTTAAAAAATATAATGTGATCCGTTGTAAAAAGTGCTGTTTTGGGCCTGGCCTTTTAGAATATACATTGGCTGAAAATGCCTGGCCCTTTAGGGTATCACTTTCCAATTTTCGCCTGGCCTTAAAAGGGTTACCTTTTTTATGGTGGCTGAAAACAGTTTTCATTTAATTTTATGAGCTGGAATTTTAAACTTAAAATTGTGCCTCTATTTATTTTGTTATATGTGGATGCCAGTTACAAATTAAATTATATTTTAATCAATGTTGAAACCTGATCAAGAACAGTAAATACAGAGGAGAGAATACACTACCATATTGGAGAACCTTATGATGATTCTGCCATATATGTTTTACTTTCAAAGTCTTCTGTTTTTCCATTAGGAGTTCTACGAGGGTCGTCTCAAAAGTAAGTTACACTATTTTTTTAAAGCCGTTCTGTTGGCGCCAGAAGTCTGGGAGTCGCGGAGTATTTGCGTCTGGGCGTAGTGGCAGCACTGTAAAATTCCTATGCGCGTGCGTCGATCGATCGGCCAGTCAGACTACAGGCAATATGGAGACACCACTTGTTCCTACCGCCGATTGTGAAATTCGCGCTATTATTCGTTTTTTAACAGCAAAAAATAAAACTGCTACTGAAATTCATCATGAGTTGTGTAGTGTTTATGGTGAAGGTGTGATGTCAAGGCCAATGGTATCTCGTTGGCGTCAATAATTCATTGAAGGACGGACAACACTGCATGATGAACAACGAAGCGGCCGCCCCTCCACTTCTTGCGCGGCAACTGTTGTTGAAGATGTCAGAAAGGTCATTGACACCGATCGGCGCCTGACTCTTGACGAAGTCCTTTGTCAACTGCCTTCTAATGTGGAAATAAGCCGTGCATCACTCCACAGGATTATTTCTGATGATCTTCATCTGTCAAAAGTGTGTGCAAGGTGGGTTCCACGCCTTCTCACAGAACAGCACAAAGAGCAGAGTGTTGATGCTGCTTTGCAATTTCAACAATTTTTCGATGATGAAGGAGACAATTTATTCGATCGAATAGTGACTGGGGATGAGACCTGGATCCATCATTGGACGCCTGAATCGAAAAGACAGAGTATGGTATGGAAAGGAAAGGACGAACCAACACCAAAAAAAGCGAAAGTTGTGGAATCCGCTGGAAAAATCATGGCGACGGTTTTTTGGGACAACAAAGGTGTGTTATTGATCGACTACCTTCCTCGTGGGACTACAATAACAGCAGCACGGTATTGTGAACTTTTGGAACAACTGAGAATAGCAATCCAGAACAAAAGAAGAGAAAAGTTGACGAAAAAAGTTTTTTTGTTCCATGACAACGCTCGTCCACATGCTGCTCGTCAGACCCAAGACCTGCTCACAGATTTTCGATGGGATGTTTTTGGACATCCACCTTACTCCCCCGACCTTGCACCAAGTGACTTTCATCTTTTCACACACCTCAAACAACATCTTGGAGGTCGGCGCTTCGCAAATGACGATGAGCTGAAAGAAGAGGTTGAGAGTTGGCTAAGCAATATGGCGGCAGAATGGTATGATGAGGGACTGAAAAAACTGTTACCACGTTACCAAAAATGTTTAGAAAATCATGGAAATTATGTAGAAAAATAAGGTTAACTTGTACTTTTCAAAATATATCATTTAAAATATTTTCTGATGTTTTTTATACTTTTAATAAAATAGTGTAACTTACTTTTGAGACAACCCTCGTACATTCAAACTACTAGGTTCACTCAACTGACTCACGCTACAATGCACCGCTCCAAAAACAAACCAGACTGTTCCAAAGTTAAATGCCATGCCCTGCTCTTCCACGCTCCCAGCTAGAAGATCATCTCTGTTTGTGACGTCTCATTTTTCTACATTAGATTGCTCGCAAAACTCCACTCCACTGTCTGTGTATTTGTACTTAAGTTATGGATCAACATAATATACAGAACACAGCACTCACATCCATCTCCTCCATAACAGCTTGCAGTTCTGCAGGTTCTGCCCCTGTCAGCGCGGCACCAAGATCACTGAGATACACTGGGTTGTCCACCACTCGCTGACCTTGGTGCAGCATCTGTTGTAGGGTGTCCCGGTATAACTGGTTTAGTGATATAACATCTCGAATGGTCTTGATCACTTCTTGCGTCAGTGCCTACACAAAATATTTCACCGAGTTTAAATATACAATTAAATAGTATTTTATTTCATGAATAAAAACCATCAATTCAGAGTTTTGCAGTAAGAGTTAAAATTAGTTATTTTCTACTACAATTAGTTTGGTGATTGCTGCATATTAAGCCTGATTTATGTATATTACTCACTTAGGAAGTTGTTTTACTATATTTAAGTGTGCTATTTAGGAAGTTATTGTTGGATATTAATAGCTGCCATTATAACCATGTTTGTATGAAACTGGAAAACCGTTGGTGTGAATTAATAAATAGTAAACATATTTGTCTGTAAATAGCTTTTACGATTTTCAATAAAGTAATTATTTTATACCTTCAAGTACTACTTATTTATTGAAAAAATAGTACCAGTGTTATTACTTAGTCATCAAACCAATATATCTTAGCTCCAGTTTAATTAAATGTACACTTTCGTGTTTTATTTGATTGACAACAGAGTTTGGAGGCATAAGTTACTACTGCCTCACTCACCTTTACTTCCTCAGTTTGGCGGAATTTATCATGGACGATATTTTCAACTTCTACCATCAACACTGGTGATGTGGTGGTGGAGTCTTTTTTCTCACCCTCTGTGCCTTCCTCTGTAACCTCTGTTGTCACTGTAGGCTTTGGCTTACGGTTACGGCTCTTCCTCCGGCTGCGGTCAGACTCTTCAACAGACACGTTTATCTTGGATTGTAACATTGGAAACTCCAGGGCCATTTCTACAATGAAATAATTACCAACAGTGCCCAAACTGATAAAAAAAATTCTGATGGAGAAGCGACATTTTAAAATATGTGTAGTAAATTTCTGAATATGTCCACATCCTAATAAATCTCAAAAGTTTAAAATAAGTCAACTATTCACATTGAATTGATAGTGATGGCTTCAAATGATATTGGACAGGAAGGAAGGGAAGATGCTAGGAATATTATAGAGGAATTTGTTTCATAATTGGTATTTTTCTATAAATGTGGGACCTTGAATTGGCACTGCAAGTATGTTTGGTGTGTTTTTCTCTGATCGATATTTTTAATTCTGCTTTTAAATCCCTTGAGGTACTTTTAAGTTTTTCTCATCCAAAAAGTCTGTTGATTGAGGCTTTCATTCGCCAGTGCTAGATACCATGGACTGTTTAGATTGCAAAATAGAACTTATTAAGCACCAATAATAAAAGTATATGTAACACTTTTATACCATCTATTTTTAAGAACAAGGCATAAAATAATCAAACCAAAAAATGTTGATTAATGTAGTTTCTCAATTTTACTTATAAAATCGATCCTAATTGAGATACTGATATAATATTCTACAAAATTGTCCATATTTATTATTTACTATCTGACAAAGCCAGATAATCTTACTTATTAATGACAAGCAGTTTTTTTTAGAATACATTTGTTATAAAATCGTAGAATACACATTTTGTTAGCTAAAAATATTGTTTCCTGCCAGTAGTTTATAAACTATAAATATTTTAATCATAACAACTTATGTTAATTGAGTTTACATATAAATATCTATGAAAAAAAGTGGCATAACACAATCATAATTTCATAAAAGTCAATACATAATGCTAGGATAAATATTTCTAGTCCAAGAAAAATCCAAACTAATAATTATTTGGTAGGTGATGAGTTGTAAGAGATAAGAAATAAAGACAACGTACAATAAAGACAATGATTCTTATCAATCAATTAGTGTGAGGAATAGAAAGCAGTACTTATATAAAACAGTTAGAATATAAGTAGGTTAGAATTTAACAGACAAATTATATTTTGGATTACTTAATGTATTCTTTATCGAATGAGTCTGAAATACATTACTGTTTTAAGTTTTTGCCCTACACTTCTTGCTTATGCTAATTGAATGATGGCAAACCAATTTTGGTACAGCAGGCCTAGGATTTCAATTGAAAGTGCAAAGAAAAGACAGCAGCATACCTTGCAAATTATAGATGTACAGTATATATAAAACAAAAAACTGATAGTTTGTAAAATATTTCAAAACTACTGGCTCCTTTTTATTCACTGCCACTAGACAACTTGATAAACATCCTCATTTGAAGTCGGTTCATGCGATATTGCCAACTGTCGAGCAATTCAATATTAAAATGTTCTGCCACTTCTTCTTCTGTAACGTTTTTATTTTGCTTCTTAAGTAAGAGAACGAGAGAATGATCTTGTATTGATACTTGGGAACATAAACCCAAGAACATCACAGGATTACACATTCTTTATTAATAGTGAACATATACACCATAAAAACGGACAAGCGGTCTAAGGCGAGTTTGAGTCCAGCAGCAGCTGATACTTTTTCTGAGCAATTTCATTGAGCATTGGTCTGTGGCATAGTGGCATAGGAAGCATGTTAAGTTGATGGGGTCAGTGTTTCTAGCTGTACACCTGTTAAATAACTTTTTACTATAGTAGAGAGGAGGTGGACACATAGTTTTTAATTCTTTGAAATGGTTGCAATATGTTTGTTTTTCAAGGCGTGAATAGTAAAAATATAAAACAGCTTAATAGACATTTAAAGGTAATAGGATATATAAATAAATGAAATAACCGACATAAATATAAATTAAAATATTTAAAAAACAAGACGAATGGTCAGTGTTCAAAGTGTTAAGATTTGGGGGATCTTTAAATTTGTTGATCCACTGAAGGAAAATTTCAATTCTTCTGAGATGAGAACTGTTGCAATTTACAGGGAGTTTTCTGCTTACTTTGACTGTAAAACAGTTATCAAAACTCCGATTGTCACTCACACTAAAGGATGGAACAAACTTTTTCAAGGTTATTGATTTAACATTATGAAAGTCAATTAGTTATGAACTCATTTTCAAATTAACTGAAACTATGTTCAATGATTATTATCAAAGACTCTACTGGATACATCTTGATTGCTTGGGTTTCAGTCTAAGATTTGCTAAAAATATATTAACTGTAGATCTTTCCGCTTTTCTGGACACTATACCATTAATTAATTGTTATTTCTGAAAACAACAACAAATTGTTTGCATAAGTCTGAAAACTTTAACTTACAAACGTCTGAGTCCATACTGAGTGTAATGTTTTATAGTAAATATATTTACCTGTACTGGGCTCCTCAATGTCTTGAATTTGGCCGATTAGTTTAATCCTACGATGAGCCAGTACAACTAACCGAAGTTTGTCGCCCAAGTCATGAAGTTCTTGAATTTGTGTAAATGTACCAATTGAATAAACATCATTCACATTGGTAACTACTTGATTTTCATCACTGAAAAATTAATCCTGTTAGTAAAATGTATTTAAAAAGAGAAAAGTTTAAGCGACACTACTGATATTATATCATTAGTTCAATGTTGCAACAAATCTATTTGAAAAAAAAAAAAAAAAAAAAAAAAAAAATAATTTTAAAGCGAAATTTTAGTGAATTATTTAGTTAAAAATAAACACTTTTGTTTGATGGCTTTCATAGTAAATCATTTAAATGTAGGATTAGGATGGATTATTAAAAGGATAGTGTTTGTATGAAAAACCACAAAGGAATATAACCACTGGCCATCACCCACACGGAAGAAGCAGACTTCTCTAGCAGTGTCCACATCGGTGGTAACCATTGAGCAGATGCCAAGTTGAAGTTAAGAGGACTGGAAACAGAATCCTTCACCTACAATCTCTGTAACACTTTGCTCCCAAGTGACTGGGATACAGCACTATGCCACTAGTGCCGACTAAATTTGCATATTGTCAATTAGTTATAGCTTTAACTTGTCACTAGCTTTTTTACTTTTCCTAAATTCTTTGCTAAATTTTAAAAGCATATTTTTTAAGTTCATATTTATTAAGCTCTGCTTTATTAAAAAAAAAAAAAAAAAAAACAATTGCTATGTATCGTGCTTAACTTGTAATTTATTTAGCCCAATTCTTAAATCATTCTTAAATTACTTATACTAACCCTACTTTTATAGGCCTTTATATAATATTTACATTTGTGTACTTCTATTGTCACAAAGCCTATGTGGTATTAATTTTACTACAGTTTTGGTGATCAATAAATTGCATTAGTTAAAATCCTCTTCGTTGTATTAGTATATGTCTATCATATTATCATGTTGTCATAGTATTTATTATTATCATTTTCATAACATTATCATTATATTATGATATTGTATTACAAGGTATTATTGTTATCATAAAATAAGAAATGAATGAAACATTCTAAGGTCTAAAAAAAGACCACGTACGCTTAAAATCAAATTGAATTGAAAAAGAATTAACTAAATCGCACATTTTTAAATGAAATATCAGAATATTGGAAATATATGTATTGTACGAGTCTAGAAGGCTTCTCTTCCTTCTACAAGCTGCTACTATTTACAGCACCAACTTTTTTTCAAACCTGTTGTCTTCTCTAATGGAAGGTATGAAAAATAATATAAAATTACAATTAAATTAGAAATAAATTAACTTTGTTATTTTTATCTGCATACCAAAGAACTGAACTTAACTGTAACATTTATTATTTAACAATACATGTAGAACAACCACTAAACTAGATAACCTATGATTCATATAGGCTCCAGTTAACGCATCCCGCCAGTTAGTCAACGATAGATATTTTTAACATTTAACAGCAGCTATTGTGTATATATATTATTGATAGTTGTTATTACAATAACAAGATTTCAACTATAAAAGAAGTTTAAGTACCAGTATGGTACATTTAATTTATTTTTAAATGAATAATTTGATGGAAATTATTAAAATGATCAAATCGGTTTTTATTTACTAATCCGGAGTTGAAGGGTAAGGTAAATTGACCTCACAGGCCAATCTATATTCTTGATTTGTGGAAATTATCTAAAAAAAAACCAAACTTTGTTTAGTAGTGGATCAGACAACAGTACGCAAAACTTTTTCTAACAAACTGCTTTCTAAAGTTGTAGAAAAAGCAAATTATTGAATTAAATTTCCATTTTCTACCACCAAAAAACACACAGCAAAGATTGAGTTGAATGTAAGATTTCACATATTCACAGTGATTGGTGTTCTTGACTGCGGGCACACTTATATTGAAAAGGCTGGAATTATCGGAAATGAATACATAAACAGAATAGGGGAGGTGTTGGATTAATATGCAAGCAACCTGTGATACAAATAAAAAGTGCAATAGCATCAAAACTTGGTAGTCTTGAAGCTAAAAGACGTGAAAATAATTAGCAACAGCAAAATTCAGTATAGTTCTTTTGAAGGTGACACTTTTCAAAGCATCTATTCAGTTTTTTCACTTCACTTACGTTTTTCAATAAATCATCCAAAATTTGCTACTTTGAATGGGATAGGAAATCAGAAGTTAATAATTTGGTACATATCGGTTTGATATTTCAGTATATTTAAAAGAATTTTACTTGATAAATAGTAAATAGATGTTGACTTTATACAGAGTGCGGCAAAATGATATGATGGTTTTAAAATAAAAACAACACAAAAATTAAAAGCAATACAAAAGTTTTTATTGCTTATTACAAAATAGTATCCATGTAAATTAACGAAAATAACGTCAGTTCAACCTATTCCATCAGTTTAAGATCTGAAGATAACGTCCTTCAAATGGTGTCCTTCTTTGGCCAAGCACTCTTCTAGTCTCGCACTGAAGCTGTCAAACACCTTCTCTAACGTAGCACGAGACAGGTTGACGATTTCTTGGCTTATGGCTTCCTTCAGTTCATTCAACGTGTGTGGTTTGTTTATGTAAACTCTTGCTTTAAGAAAAACCCACAAGAAAAAAATCACAAGAAAGGTCTGGGGAGCGAGCTGGCCATGCAATGTCCCCAAAACGCGAGATGACTCGGCCACGAAATTTGGTTCTCAAATAGGCCATCACCTAATTAGCCGTATGGGAAGTTGCTCCATCCTGCTGGAACCATATCCTCCTGCGCAATAAATGATTTCTCTAAAGTTCAGGAACCAGAAAGTTGTTCAACATGATCAGATAACGTTGTGAGTTGACCGTAACTGTTCGACCATCCACTTAAAGAAATACGGTCCAATTACACAACTTTTCGATACACCACGCAAGTAACCTTAGGACTATGCAAAGGACGTTCATGCAGTTCTTCAGGATTTTTAGGTGACCAATAACGAAAGTTTTGTTTGTTTACATAACCGTCCAGGTGGAAATGTGCCTCATCGCTCATAATGAGAATTGTTTCATCAGTCATGAGATCAATCATTTGTTCTGCAAATGCTTTCCGCTTTGCATAGTCATTAGGCTTTAACTGCTGAACAATAGCTAACTTGTATGGGTGAAAATGCAGATCAAAAAGCAATATCCCTCTTACCAAGCTATCAGACATGTGCAAAGCAGCAGCTTGTTTACGAGCCGGGCGTCGAGGACTTGCTTCCACAGCTTGTCTTACTTGAACGATGTTCTTTGGCATCCGGGCTGACCTTGGACGGCCTGTCGACTTCCGTTTTAACGCCGAACCGGTAGCTCTTAAGTTACTTACCCATAGCAGAATTGTGTAACGAGTTGGAACTCTTCCTCTTGGACCGACATTAAAACTCCTACGGAACTGCCACTGAACAGCAACGCAAGAATCGCCACTTTTAAAAAACGCCTCGACAACAAACGCACGATGCTCAGCCGACCACTGCTCCATGGCTACTAAAAATGTCCACGAGTGGGCTCTGCGAAGCGCATATCCCCACCACCCCCCACTACCTACTTGCTCACCTGTAAGGCAAAGAGAACCGTCAGATAATTTTGCCGCACCCTGTACATATAACAATACTCACAGTTTTTTTTTCTTGTATCTTTCTAGTTGCAATATAGTTGCTATCACCAAATATCTAATTAATGAAATTGCCCACTTTTATATGTATGAGGAATGCTTTTATGCACACCGTGTGGGACTTGTCCTACAGAAAAAAGGCAGGGAATATCCACTGAGCTACTTGCAGACTGCAGGGATGCCTGGCTGCTTGTCTTGACTTCCCTCTTGGGGGTTAAGCTACTTTATTCAGGGTCAGTCACTTAAATCACTCATCACAGGTTATTCATATTTCTGGTGGCAATGCCACATATTTTAAATACAGATAGGTGATGTTTGGAGGAGATTCATTTTAGAGACTATCTTCAACACCATTAATATGCATAGCAGATAGCTCAAGCTGATAAAAAATTGGCAGACTTTTTCATCATTTTGTTAAATAGGAATTGATTAAACACTACTTACTCTTCTCTACGCTTCAAGAAGACTCCACAGTACGGATGACCTAATTTAACTTTCCTTCTTATTAAATCCATTAGCATTGGATTTGTAATCTGAAAATATTAAACAAATCGGTTAGCAATGGTATAACAGATTTTTTACTACAAGTTACAACAAGAATTGCTCTATTGAATATTATGAAAACAAATAGTAATAGTAACCTGTAACTGAACAAAGATTAGCTTAACTTAATAATTGTAATTAAACATATGATATACGCAACAAATAACAGGTAACAATGAAAGTAATTATAAAAATAATGACTAAATATTAATGACAAGAAAAATATGACAGAAATATCAAACTACTACCCAGAAAGAGTAAATATAACAATGAGAAAAGAAGACAATATAACAATGTAAGTAACAAGTTTACAATATTAACGATTTAAATAGAACTTAAAAATTAACAACAAACAAGTACTGATAACAATAGTATATATGCCTATATAATATAACAAACAACAATAAATAGTGATAATAATATTAATTATAAATAAACATATTTTAACAATTAAGATAATGAAGTTCACTTAAATCCAGACTTAAAAAAATAGAGGGGCATGTGAGTTTACAGTAGGCACGATTCAACTTCTTGAGGCAGTGTAGTTTCTTACTTTCTATCTAAAGACCAGAAGGCTGTCGTTGAAAAAGTCAACCTCAATTGGGATAGTGTTTCCAAGACAATAGAATAGAGTCCAGCAACAGGTCCAGGGTAGTTGGTTGGCTATTGGTCATGCACAAATAAATCAGTGAATCTAGTGCTTCCTAGTATCCTCAAACTGATTTTTATTAACACAGCAGGACAGTTAATGGTGCTATTAATGATTTTGAATAGGAAGACAAGCTTCAAGTGGAAGATCAAACTGGCTCATAAGATATTTAGTAAACTGGAACTTCTGAGTAGTTTATGTCTAATTTGAAACCAAGTAACCTCAAAAAGCGATGTTGAATTCTCTCCATAAACATAATATGATGCAAGTAGTAGTGTCTTTATACTACTGAGGAATATGAATAATTATATTCATTGGTTATTAAAATAATGTAATGCTAACTAAATTTTATAAAACAATAAAAATTCTTAGGGATATGTCAAAATAGACCAGACTGGTTATTTGGTTGGTAGCTTTTGTATCTAATCAAAACATTGTGCTTTATAGGTAAAAATAATAAAACACAAGGCCTACTACAAACACAAATAATATTCATATTTCAATTTATAAAAATCAGGTTAAATGAAAAAAAAAAACGAAGTACCGGTAAAACAACAAATTATAGTCTGCCTTAGTTTGTAACAATGACTACATTCGCTCATATACACTCATTCGAAATCCATATTCACCCATATCTTGACGATCGGCGTCTTCAGAATAAATAAATAAATTAGAACAATTAATTAGTCTGAACATGTGACAGTGTTGCTACTAACCATATTACTAACAAATTTTACAGTAATAAATACCAGCTGATAATAATAATATAGATTTGACACTTGATCAAGACAACTGTTTGAGTGAGCTAATGTTTTCATTAAAGAGCCTCCTCTTCATCTCTCGCCTATGTCCAGCTGTCACTGGCTGTAAGCACGACTATTTGTTCAATCAATAATATGTTCCTTTAAATTTACTGGTAAACATAAAGTGTTCTAATTTTTCAAACAGTAACGGAGACAAAATTATCTCCCCAGAAAATAGGCCATTGGCCTAGGGTACTTAATTTTTATTGATTTTTAAAACTTTTTCAAAACAGCTTTTCAAAATGGAAAAAGAGCGCAGAATTAAGTTACTTATTTTGCTTAAAATAAACCATTTAACTCTCAGGAACAGGCCTAGACCAACTGAAGTTCCTTAACTGCATGCTACTTGCAAAAGAACTACTATTGCAGCACATACTGATAAACAATTCAAACAAACAATGTTCTTAAAATTGTGAAAAAGAATTAATCTATGCTATTAATGTAACAACAAATTAATTAATAATGTTTACAATAAAATAATTGGCCTTGTGGCCAAATAATACCTAACTTGCTACTAAAGCTCGAGATCCAGTGTTATATTTCTGGAGCTGCACGCGTAAAATAGTACAAGTCTTCCAGAGTTGACCAAGCATCATGTGACAATTTGGAAGCTATAACTTCAGAGGTGGATCCTGGTAAGAACGCTAGAACAGACGATGTTGGAACACAATGTCCTACCACACATCCCCGAGCAAAAACTAATTTAAAAACACTCAGCATATACTGTTTGTGATTAGATTACCAACATTTTCAACAGAATAAAAGGTTTCTCATGTAATGTAAAAGATGACAAGTAGGTTATAGTATTGGCAATATGTTATATATTATAGTATCAGAGCAATAGTAATGCTCTGATAACCTTATGACCCTCAATGTATCCAAGTGTGTCGTCATAACCTTCCATAGGACTGAGTCTGTGATACATAATGACTATACACTCAACGGTGTCAATCTGAAGAGAGTGTATGAGATAAAAGACCTCGGAATTCTATGTTGCCCGAATCTGAGCCCCGAGCTACATGTGAATTACATCTGCAAACGAGCCAACAGTGTCCTGGGCCTGATAATAAGGTTTTCTCGCTTCTTCACATCCCCAACAGCTTTGAACACTCTTTACTGTCACTTGGTTAGGTCCCATCTTGAGTGTTGTTCAACCGTCTGGTCACCGTATCAGGATTTCCTTATCGAAAGACTGCAATCCATTCAAACTCGCTTTATCCGGCTGGTGGGTCTACGACTGGGATATCACTTCTTTGAAGTTCCTGTTGATGAATTGGCTGTAACACTGGGCTTGCAATCGCTAGAATTGCGAAGAAGGACATCTGATCTTATGTTTCTTTTCAAGATCATCAATGGTGAGATTCGCTGTCCGGAACTTCTAGCACTGATTTATTTCCACGTTCCAGCTTTTACCAGATCCAGGGAGCTGTTTGCCAGAACACACCACACCACATCATATGCACAGCACAGTACCATGGTTCGGTTGCAACGCACAGGAAACAACTTCAGACATTGATTTCTTTAACTGTAGTGCTGCTCAGTTCAAGAGGATGATCACCCGGGGAGAGAATGATGAATCTTGAGGCTTTCTCCAGCTATAGCTCACTCAATCACCACCGCCACCCTTACCAATGTTGTAACTTATTATTTCATCACACTCATTCGCATATTTTTACTACCGTATTCATTCACACCCATTGCAGTCTAAAGTCATCTTGATTGTCAAACCATTCATCATGTTATGTGTATTTATTTATATTTTCTTATATTATAAAATATTATATTCTTATATTTTATATGTTAGAATTTGCATATTTGTTAGATATTATTATGTTACATTTACAAAATATTTATCCTTGTTATATCACTTATACTATATCAACACAAATTGCTGAATTTATTGTATATTTATTGCATATATTTATATGTACATGTTAACTTGATTGTTCTCAATTGTATATTGTTATCTAACTAATTCTTTAAGCACTGATAATTACCATATTTATTAGCCTCTGTTTTCTATTTTTCTGTTCTCTATTTTTAGCCTAAATTTTCTTGTATACAATTTTGTTAAAAAGGTATATGCCGTTAATCATAATAAATAAATAAATAAATATGTCCACGAGCTCATGTAAAAGCTGGTAGAATGCATGCAGTGTATTTATTGTTAGGAAGCAAACTAGCCGATGTCTCTATGTATGTCTGCTGCCACCTTTTATTTGGTTCTTCAATAATGGCCTACTTTTGTGTGTCACATTTGCTTACAATATTTTTCTCTATTGTTATTTTTATACTTGAAACATCTAAAATAGCTACTTCAAAGATGGAAGAAGTACTTTGAAGACTTACTAAATTTTGATAATAACATAGAAGATGAACAAGAGGTGAACATAGAGGGTGTAAATCAGGAAGAAGATGTTTTAGAACCAACTATAGAGGAAATTGAGAAAGTGATGAAAACATTAAAAAATGGGAAGGCACCATGGGAAAATGGAATACTCATTGAAATAATCAAAAGTGGTGGTATTAAAATAATGAAATTCCTACATATGATGATATTGTAAATTTGGAGAATGGGAGTTATGCCAATGAAGTGGCAAGACAGTGTGATAATACCATTATACAAAAAAGGAGATAAGCAAGAATGTACAAACTATAGAGGAATATCACTACTTAATTGTATATATATATAAAATACTGTCAAAGCTAATATTTAAACAGTCTAAGAAGATACGGAGAAGAAATAATTGGAGACCAACAAGCAGGCTTTATGAAAGAAAGATCAACTACTGACAAAATATTTATTATAAAAGACCTGGCCTCAAAATACTGGGAATACAACAAAAATCTATATATATTATTCATCGACTTTAGAAAGACTTATGATAGCATTGTGAGATCAAAATTGTGGACGTATGTTAGACAAATAAACATCCCAGAAAAGACTAACAAAAATGTGTGTTGAAGTCTCAAGAGGGAAAGTAAGAATAGAAAGAGAGACACTTTTGACGTCAAAACAGGGGTATGACAAGGAGATGTGTTGCAACCATTGTTGTTGCCTAGTTGTACCAAGTGACAAAATCGGTACAAATAGGCGCAAACATTGAAGGTATAATCAATATTTTAGCATTTGCTGATGATGTGGCATTAGTAGCTGATAGTAAGTTATCTAAAAACGCTAGCAGGTGTCCTGTTAAAAGAAGCCAACGAAGTAGGTCTTCAAGTGAATAAAGAAAAGACTAAATATATGAAGAAAGGGAGACAGGCAGAGTCAAACTCAACACTGGACGTAATGGATTACAAATTTTTAGCCACTGAAGAGTTCAAGTATCTGGGAGTTACTTTGACTATCCAAAATACAATGGAAGAGGAAATAAAAGTCAGAATTAATGCAGCAAATAGATGCTACTGGATTCTCCTAAAGCTATTCAAAAGTAAACTACTGTCAAGACCCACAAAAATAATATTGTATATAGCTATTGTACAGCCTGTTTTATTGTATGGATCTGAGGTGTGGACCCTAACAATGTATAACAAAAAGATTGATTACATTTGAAAACAAAATTTTAAGAAGAATATATGGACCTACCTATAGATCAGGAGTGTGGAGAATTAAAAAGAACACAGAGCTTAGAAGAACTGCATAAGAGACCTGATATTGTGGCGGTGGTTAGAAGCAGAAGAATAAGATGGCTTGGTCATGTGAGGAGAAGGGAAGAAGAAAAAAATGATAGAAAGGGTATGGATTGGTAAATCAGCAGGAAGACGACATCTAGGATGACTAAGAATAAGATGGGATGACCATGTGGTACAGGATAAGAGAAGTCTTGGTGGAGACATCGAGATGGCAGAGGATAAAGGACTGTGGAGGCAACTTGTTGGCGAAGCCAAAAATCACCTTGGATTTGAGTGGCCACAGTGGTAAGAGTAAGATGTTATTATATGAAATTTTCCAGAATTACAATATTAATTGTTTACTTTAAATGTATTGAAGCCATGAGTGGCAATAGAATAATTCTTTTAAAATACTTTACAAAACTCCTTACAGAACAGGAATAAGCCAATAAATTGGTATGAGCATGTTTAACGGTTTGTTAAGGAACTCCATTAAACAAGAATCAACCCTTAAATGGATTTTAACATAAACATATATATATATATATATATATATGTAGCCTATGTTAATATTCAAGGAACTAAAATATAAATTAGGCAATAGGCCTACACGCTACTACTTACATCAATAAATTTAATGAATCGGGGAAATAAGGGATTCCTATTGACAGCGATTAATGGAACATGAGGCCAAACCTCAGGCACTACAACTGTTGCTGGTAAAGCTTGTCGCATTAAATATTCTCCATCTCCTGCAGCAGTATCGTCAGGACCTGTAGATTCACCATCATCCCCTGATGAAGGAGATTTCTGACTAAAGGATCGGATATTTCTAACATTAATACAATCTTGAATGCAATCTCTTTTAAAATTGTAAATTGTTTGTTTAGAACTAATCTGTTTAAAAATTGGAACAATGTTAGACATACAAAGTGGCCTACACATTGAATAAGATCTTGTGGTATTAACGGCAGATTCAACTAAAATTCGTTCACTTTTACTAACTAAAGTACATGGAAATTTTTTTACCGCCGAATAGGCACCCTGACGAACTAATTTTATGTTGTACATCTTATAGCTAGCTAACGTTCAAGTGACTAATAACTATAACGAATAAATGATTTGTTTACGCACGGAGACTACACAAGTTTGACAGTTGGTAGTGATTAATATTCATTCTAATTGACACTCAGACGCTCAAACACAATAAGACGCTGCGGCTGTAACAATCCAGTATTGTATAACCATAATTTCTACTAACTAATCATCATAACCAAAACATAACCTAAAGAGATACTGATAGTGCCTAACACAAAAAAACTGCATGCTCATCTCACGCAATAGTACGCATAGATTTCACAGACATTCATTAACATTTAAACGAGTTAAAGTAAAGTATAGAAATAAATGTATAGTTTAATAAAAAAAATAACAAGATTGTGAAACATGCCATTTTCAACATGTAAAAAAATATAATATCACCCTCAATGCTATAACAGCATATATGCAGTGTAAGTAATCAATATAAAAGACTCTTTCATTTAATTGGAATCTCAAACCCCAAGTGAAGGTGAAGAGTGTGACTTTCAAGCACCGATGGGGAAATTGGACATTATTGTTGCTCAATTTGGTATATAACCCGTTCAAAGAATTGTGAAATGTTTTTATTATTTAGTTTATCTATGCCAGAGGCTTTTTTACGTAGTGTACAAACACTATTAAGGGATAACAGTACAAATCCCTTGAGCAAATTTTAAGTGGACTTTCCAGGATATGAACCCGTGATCCACTGGTATGAAGCAGAAGTGTTAACGACTAGGCTAGCAAGATACCTAATCAGGAATATTAGATAGGTCCCGATAAGTTTATAAGTGGAGTGGATCGTTCCTTGATAGTTATGTGTATATTAAGAGGATTGCATTTTTTAAGGCACAATTCTCTCACAAATACTTGGATATATTTTTTCTTGATTACTATGGGATTTTAATGTTGGGCTGAGAGGCATAAATATGAAATACAATAGTAATATCATAGACCTTCTATTATACCAGACAGTCCCATCCCAGCCAGAAAATTGAAGACTGAAAATCGGAGCGGAGGCATAGCAACCTAGTAGGAACCATTATAAACACTCTTATACCCCCTGATTCATGCGACTCAACTGGCCATCTCGGAAATTAGACTTGTGACGTAATTTGATGACGTCACTCCCCCTTCATGTCTCCTCGAGGCAATTACCTGCGTATCGTGGGAACGGGAACTAGAGCGAGCCCAACCCAAACATTCAAACAGATTCTTCATTTGTGTCTCCATTTCTGTTGGTGTTGAAGGTTTTAATCTTGGAATACTACACTGGGGCACTCAGTTCATTACCTCAGAGAATCTTGACATCCTTTTTATGTTTGTATAAATAACCTGACGACCACCATGTTTCATGACTTCATTATTAAATTATTTCACAAAATTAGTTACTTTTTAAAATACAAAACCAGCTATTATACAAAAAGCTATAATTTATAGAAACCAACTTTAAATAAAAAATTTGTAGAGAATTGTATGTTCCATAAAAATATGCTTTCAGAATACTATTTAGTCCAGCCTGATAATTAAAAAACGTTTTTATTCTTGGCACTGAAATGCCAATTTTTCACTTTGAAGTCCTCTTGTAAAAAAAACTATAATTCTTAAAACATTTCTGGTATATTCATTAATTACTTTGGATGGTTACAAAACCTTTTTACGCTGGTCAAACTTACCTGACTAAGATGTAAAAAATTTCCTCGCTGCTTGAAAATTTCATGTCTCGACTTTTTAATGAATTAAAACAAGGTTTCCATTTAACGCTTATATAAATTAACTGTCACAACCTCGTTATAATAAACAGTTACCATTATAATACTTGTTTCTTGTTATAAAAAACGATATGCCACATATGTACTTTAAATTTAGTTTTCTTTTTTCAACGAGCGTTGGAATCTGGTGGTGCAGATCTGTAACCCAGCTACTTGAGGACAAAGTGTTTAGGAGATTGTAGGCGATAGGTTCCATGCCCGGTCCTCTTAATACCGAGACGGCATCCGCTTAATGGTTGCCATCAACGTGGACATTAAAGAGAAGTCTGTGGTGTCCATGTTGGATGGTAGTTAGGATTCGGATGTTGTGTAGGAGAGAGAACTGAGTGTCAGACTTTTCAGTTAGCTGTATATCAGACCAACACTACGTGGTTCGATATCAACGTAAAGCTGTAGGTCCCTTAGTTGACCTGTCTGTTGGGCTATTAATAAATTGTCCTTCCTGAGGAATAGTTGAACTCAGTTAGTGACCGGACTACACTCATCCTATACACACATCATCATTCACATTCGCCTTAAAATACGCACAACGTTTTGACGGCATCTCATTATTAAGTAAGAATGTAAGAGCGAAACCATGTTTTGTACGGCCGAGTCGCCTACGTTTTTATTATTGAAAAATTTATATGTTCAACCACTAAAATTAAACCCTATTTATTGGAAATGTAAAAATCATAGAATTGTTCTAGAGTCGACATAGTTATACCTACATTCAGTTCAAATTTCAAAATTGTACTCTTGTATTAATATACCTTTTCTGTAAGTAATTAGGTATGATTATTCTTATCAAAATTTATAATAACTTGAATCTCCTTATACTACATTTTAATAAATTATTAGTTACTTTTATCTTTATACAATTGTTATGTTCTTATTACTCGATGATTTGGTGGTTATATTTATTTTATTCATTACAGTACACATTTAGAACGGGGAAGGGGGAAGTTAATGAATAACCTCAAATATTATTTTACTTCATTCTACTGTTATAATTGTTCAGTGTCTGCGTTTTTACCTATTACTAGTTTTTATATTTTCATTTTATTATAATTACAGTTTCCTTGTTTTTCATAAATGACTTACCTTTAAGCCTCAAAACCGCAAATCAATGCCTTTTTGCAGATGACACTTCCCCTTCTCTTAGTAATGAAAATCGTGCTGATCTAGAAGTGGAAGTTTACATTGAAACCAGCTCCTTAATTGTGGTTTTTAAAGAATAAATTAAGTGTTAATACTGGAAAAACAAATATCATTGAATTTAGAATTAACAATCCCACTTCCACTAATAAGAATATATCAAACTACATAATTGGTGATACAATTACTGACCCAGTTACTCAATTAAAATTTTTGGGTGTAATTATTGACGAGAATTTAAAGTTTGGCATTCACATTGATACCGTGTGTAAGAAGATCAGTACAGGAATTTACATTTTAAATAGCCTTTCGAAAATTGCTAAGTTAGACGTTCTTTTAGCTTCCTACTATGGTGTAATTTATCTATTTCTTCATTACGCCGTTTCCTTGTGGGGTCATGAGAATGAAAGAACAACTGTTTTATTTAAACAACAAAAACGTGCAGCTAGAGTAAATTATTAAAAACCGTCTACTTCTTCATGCAGATCTCCCTTTATAAACAATAACATTTTAACTTTTCCTTGTATTTATATTTATTCAGTCCTTGTTTTCGTTCATAAAAACTTTAATTTATTTCAAGATATAGAGTTAAATAATAGAACGCGTTATTCACTTAGAGAAAATAACAATTTAAAAATTCCACACCACAGAACAAGTTAAAAAAAAAAATCATCTACTATACAATGGTGTTACCCTATTCAATTCACTCCCACCATCACTTAAAATAGAAAAAGATCGTGTTTTGTTTGGAAGGGGGAGGGGTCATGAAAATACTGCAGAAGAAGCCTTCTAAAGTGTTAAAGATTATATGAGGGAGACATAGGTAGTTGGACATTTGCCATCATTACGTGAAAATTACCAATCACGACGTTTCGATTTGGTAAAACCCAAACCTTTTTCAAGTGCTAAAAACTAAATTACATCTACACAAGCATAAAACTACGTTCTTAAACTAATAAACTTATCTACTTTAATAATTATCTACATTTTAACCTAGATCCTAAAATGGGGTACAACAAAATGAACTTCTGCTAAATATAAAAATGTTAACAGGGTAAATTAATATAACCAATTAGGCGCTGTCAATGTCACGATATCAACGAAAAAATGTTAAAACACAATTAAATTAATATTCAAAGCAGACTGAAATAAGATTACATTAACTAATCATAAATAAAATAAATATATGGTACCTGAAAAACACTGTTAATTTAAAATAACATTCAACATGCACAAAAAATTATATGTATGACTCGGAAGGACTGAGACTACTATTACAATTACATTTTACTATTACAATTACATTTTCACCTGAAAAGACAACAATTATTAGGAATAAAACAATACAATAATCAAATATTACAAGAATGATGAAGTCTTACGACCCGCAGTGACGATGGCGTATAGACGTCCCAGGCATGAAATGAGGATGATACAATCCAAATGCAGTGTCTATAAAGTTCCCTCCAAGGTGATAAAACACGGGGACAAGACAAACATACACACTACACTTTACAACAACCATATACAGACTGACAAGGTCAGGGACGTACGCTCCGAGATCGCCAAAAATGCGGTGACTCGGGGACGGGGACGTAGACTCATGGGGTGTTTAATTGTAGTAGGTGCAAGTGGTGTAGGATTCTGGTTAGATGATGTCATGAGTGTACTGAACTCTTTATCAAGTGTGTTTTTAAGTAAAGGAACCCACATGGGTCTAACATATATGCTACTTTGACTGATTACTTGTTCATTATTTAGTTTCATAAAGGCACCTTCGATGAATTTACGTTAAAAAAAATGTGGTTCCCTGTGAAGTATTTTAGTGTTATCCCAGTTAAATCTGTGTTAATTGTTTCAGGCATGTTCAGTTAATTTAGAATGTGTAGTGTCTCCTTTTTTAATGTTATTTTTGTGTTCTTTTAGCCTAACTTCCAGTGGCCTCTATGTTTCCCCTATGTATTTTTCATTGCATTCACAGTAAAGCAATATACTAAATTTTTGGAGGATTGCTCCTCATTCTTTGGTTTAGTTTTAGTTAAAGACTGTCTTAATGTGTTTTGTGTGTTGAATGATGTTCTGATTTTGTATTTCCTAGCTATGCGTCTGATTTTTTCTGAAAGGTTAGGCGTATGACATGTGCTGTCCATAAGCTGGACATGAATGCTTTAGGCTTTTCTGTGTCAGTGGGTGTTTGTTTGCGTTTGTTTATGAGAGACTGAGGGTATCCATTGTTTATTAGATCTTTGGAAACATTTTTTCGTTCATTGTCTAGTTTGCTTTTGTCTGAGCATATGGATCGGGCCCTATCAAAGAGAGAGAAGGCTACACCTTCTTTAACAGTTTGTGGGTGGTTAGAATTGAAATTGAGGTATTTGCCTGTGTGAGTTTGTTTTCTGTACACTGATGTTTTAAGGCCATGTTTTGTTTTTTCTACATTTGGATTGTATCATCCTCATTTCATGCCTCTGGGACGTCTATACGCCATCGTCACTGCGGGTCGTAAGACTTCATCATTCTTGTAATATTTGATTATTGTATTGTTTTATTCCTAATAATTGTTGTCTTTTCAGGTGAAAATGTAAGTGTAATAGTAAAATGTAATTGTAATAGTAGTCTCAGTCCTTCCGAGTCATACATATAATTTTTTGTGCATGTTAAATGTTATTTTAAATTAACAGTGTTTTTCAGGTACCATATATTTATTTTATTTATGATTAGTTAATGTAATCTTATTTCAGTCTGCTTTGAATATTAATTTAATTGTGTTTTAACATTTTTTCGTTGATATCGTGACATTGACAGCGCCTAATTTGTTATATTAATTTACCCTGTTAACATTTTTATATTTAGCAGAAGTTCATTTTCTTGTACCCCATTTTAGGATCTAGGTTAAAATGTAGATAATTATTAAAGTAGATAAGTTTATTAGTTTAAGAACGTAGTTTTATGCTTGTGTAGATGTAATTTAGTTTTTAGCACTTGAAAAAGGTTTGGGTTTTACCAAATCGAAACGTCGTGATTGGTAATTTTCACGTAATGATGGCAAAAGTCCAACTACCTTTGTATCCTTCATCTGATACTCCATCATTAACAAATTTCAAAAACAAAGTTGAAGATTATGTTTCGTTTACTAAAACTATGTAGTTATACAGCTGTAAGGAATGTATTACATTTATGACGCTATTGTACAATGTATTTATTGTAAAAAATAAAGATATTTGACTTCTGAGTTTTAAAATTTGAAAATTGTAATTACAATACATATCTTAGTTAACTTTGTTATCTGGATAACACGTTAAAAGGCACATGGAATAAATGAATACTGGTACTTAGAAGTATAATAACATTGGTATAATATAACACTTAAAATTTACTACCAAAATATTTCAAATGACATTTATATTTATTAGGGAAATGAGTAACACCTATGAAAAATAACCTTAACATTGTAAAATTGATGCAACATTTATCAAAGTGGAACCTAAAAAATAAACTTGCAATTTAAGAAAACGTTTGGAAATGTATTTATCATTTTTTCCTCAAATTTTCAAATGTTTCTTTAATTTGTTAAGTATCTTGACATTAATTAATTGACATTGATCATATGGATTTTGGTGCTGCTTTTAGTTGGAACCTTATCTAAATATTTGAATATTATGGTATGGGACATTGTCCAGTACAATGACATAGTTGGGTGGCAATTTGAGCAAAATAATCTATTTAGCTCACTTCTTATAGTTTTTCGAATTCATTTGTACATAGTAATCAACTATACAAAAACTTAAATTAATTAATTAATTAAATTAACACTATTGTGGAGAAAACAATATACACTGCTGTGTCTGAATTATTTACCATATGTGTACAGTATAATAAAACCAAGCAACCACCGTGAGTCCTTATTTCAGGGAAGATTCGGCTATGTTTGGTCTCGGTGAACGCTGTTGCCAGTTCTCAGGACTACGCCCTACCTACAACACTGTACTATACTGTCTAGCCCAAGGAACAGCGATCATAGCGATGGCTGTTCATTCACACACGGTGATGTGTTTAGTTGCTCGCCGATTGTTTGGATATGCCTCTACATGCATTATTAAGCCTATTATTATAAACCAATTATTCTTCCCTTGCTTTGATTAACAATAAGTTAGTCTAGCAATAGCCCTGCTAGGACGGGTACTGTTTATTTATCACTATTTCCCTATTAACAATAAAATAATATTAGTATGTATGCGTAATGTTGTAAAATCATATAATTTCCAAATGCAGTGAAAATCATAACAAAAATTTGATAAGATTTAACTATTACTTTATCATCAAAGTATAACACGTAGTGAATATAATCTTAATATATAAAAATGAGTACCGTACTTGAAATTGTTGACACTCCATCACTTGACAACAATTTCCTGACACTGGCTTAACAGATTTCCTTCGTCTTTTTTCAAAAGTTCACTAATTTTTCGTAGAATGTCCTTCAGGAAAGAAAAATGAAAAAAAATCACGAGTTAGCCCCCCTCCCCGAACACAAATTTATAAAATAACATAAAAATAATAAAAAAAGTAGTTACATTCCTTCAGTTAAAGTTTAGAAAAATGACAACCCTTCACGCAAACTGCACACAATCGCCGCTCTTTTTAAAACTAAATAAAATATTATAATACGTTGGATATAGTATATTTAGTTCTACGCTATCTGCGAATTTCATTCGAGCTTCCAAGTAATCTGGAAAAACAGCATTATTAATTAAGAACAAGTTTATATGTGGGCAGTTTTAATAACACAGTCGCGCCGAAAAGCAGAGCAACTATCGCATGAGCGATGTAGGGTTACCATACGTCTAGTTGCACTGGCTGAAGGCTGAAACCAGTCATATTTTTTTGTAGAGATTACTTTTTCAGTAAAGAACCATTCATTTTAATGGCTTCAAAAATTCAGTACATGACATGTCACTGTAAACTTTGATGATCAGAACAGCTTCGACCCTCTCCACTGATAATCTATTCCGATTGGGTGTCCAGACATTTTTAATTAGAGAAAAAACTCATTCAACTGATGCTGATGTACTGGGTAGAGAAAAGCAAACTCCAACGCTCTTTCAAAATGTTCACACATATATAAATATGTGTGAACCTTGGTAACAATTCCAAGGGTTAAACAAATTATTTTTTTAAAGGGAGGGAAGTGTGTGATAGTATAATAATGCATAATATATGAGTCATCATACAACACACAACCTCTCACGATTGACGATTGCCAACAGTAGTAATACATCTTTGCATTCTTTACAATGTTAAATAATTAAGATATATTGTTAATATAAACTTAAAGAACGAAAAGTAGGCCCATTTCCCAGGCTTTTCCTTTGTTCGGTACGGAAATGGACACAGGATGTAAAATACAAAACATCCGTACAACATACGGACGTATGGCAACCCTATCTATAGGTATTGACGGATCGTCAGTGACAGATTTAGACCTTTTGCGGCCCTTGGCAAAGTTGTTGCGGCCCCTTCCGGCAGTGATGAAAAATATTCAGATGTTTGTACCTTTAGCTAGTTTGGTAAATAAAACTCATATTATAGCCTAGTATTTAGTTTGTTTAGTTTAAAAAACATTTTTTCTAATCTATTCTCTTTTTTACACTTTAAGCTTTCATTTATTATATAAATAACACAAAAAAGCTTAGTGCCAGCTATAGGACGTGGTTATACATACGAAAACAAATCGAAAACCGTTCAGTAACTATTACTAAGACAATACAAATACTTATAATAATACTACTGTATTATTATTATTATAATTATGGAAATTTGGCTAAAAAAAATAAAAATAGAACATTTACAGACAAAAGAACTCTTTTTTGTATTAAAAAAAACATGATAATTGTAATAATTTAAGACTGAATTATTAAATTGAATAATAACTATAATTAAATACCCTTTATTCATTTTTTATAATAATACATGACCGGTCTCGGCTCTTAGGCCATCTTCAGAGTGTAAATAATATAACATATAAGAAATGAACATTTATAAAAATAAAACAGGTGATGATAACATACGATTAATTTAGTGTGTTGAATTTTACTTTTGATTCTTATGTTTTTTAATTTCTCTTATTTTTCATATATAGGATTTTTCATGTTAATTTGTGTATTTAATATGTTCTGTGGTTCATTATAATTGTTTACGTATATGCAGTTTTATTTGTTTAAATTGTCAAGGTATGTATATATTATGTAATATGTATCCAATCAGATTGTTTCTTTTTTACATTAGTTAAGTGATGGAACCCCAAAACAGATAAAATGTATTTAGGGGCCCTATATTTTCTTCCTTTAAAAAATGTATTTTCCTTGTTTTTAGCAGTCTAAGTAGGTATAAATCATAAATGTATTATTTTATTTGTCAGCCTGGTATATTATTTGTATTGGTTATAATATTTTATCGCTATATTAATGTATGCATTTGATGTACTCTACTTGAGCTATATATTTTTGTATATGTTTTTATGAACAAAATAAAACAATTTGAATGTAAAGTAATTTGTAATCTAAAATATTATATGTAAGGAAAATGTATTTAACACTAAAATTGTTTTTTAGCAATGTTGCCAACAAATGTCAACATTTACAAAAATCATACTAAAAGTTTCGCCAACATTTGTTGCCAACACTGAAAAAGAGTTGCCCACCAATAGTCGATAGAGATTAAAGAGTGTTGTCAACATTTGTTGCCAATAATATTGACAGGGATTAAGCGGCCCGCAACAATGTTGGCAACACTTTCCCTTCTACTGTCCAGTGCACATGGTTGCCGTCATTACTTTATATCGGCTGTTGCTAGTAGTGCAAAAAAGAGTTGATTTGTTGTCAGCAAACGTTGACCATTCTAGAAATTCGCCAAAATTTGTTGTCAACAAATGTTGCTAACATTTGGCGTAAACATGGCTTTACCAAAGTATCAAGTAAATTTCAAGTAACACATTATTATGGTTTTTTATGACAGGTGAAGAATGGTCATTTGGCAATACTATTGGGTGCAAGAGTAATGAGTGAATTGGGGAGTCATCTATTATTGGACCAGTTTGGTTTCAAATACTTTGAGAGTCTGAAGAGGCTGTCCACCATGTTGGTCGTAATCCTATAAGAACAATGTTATTTGCAAATCCATATTTTTTCGTTATTTAATGACCAAAAGTTGTATATGAGGTTTCATTTAAAATGTTATCATGCTACGCATTGAGCTTGCTTTACATATTTTGAATACATAAGCCTAGTTTTGAAAAATAGGTGAAAATAAAAACTTCAAACAAAATATTTTTTTCTAAAAAACTAATGAGGAATTCGAAAAGCAATTCCAATCTTGCTTAAATGTTGTTCGGGAAAACATACATTTAAAAATAACTGCTTAGTTTGGATACGCATGATCGTATGTCCAGTTCGAAAATTACATTGTTCATATGGGATTAAAACCAACATGGCCGACAGCCTCTGCAAACTTTGCTCCCCCTTGGCTAAATCCTGGATCGTCTCTGACACTCATCACACTCATTCGAAATCCATATTCGCTCATATCTTGACGATCGGCGTCTTAAGAATAAATAAATATTGCTGTGCATTACTTGCTCTCTTCCTATGTATCTTCTTGGTTTGATGTTTGTTGTCCCATCTCACGAATTGTTTGTTGGAAATATGTAGGAGTCTTCCCTACATATTTAAAACAGGGTTATATCATACCTATTTACAAGTGATTACAAGTGGTGATACTTCCTGCATACTCAAAAATATTTGAGAGTCTAACATTGAATATTCTCAATTTTAAAATAGGAGTCAAGATAATCTGTGAACAATAGTCTTCAGGAGAGGGTGTTCAACTAAATTAATCTAGCTCTACTCAAAGACTTATGTTGTATCAAAATGTTCAAGAGGGATCCAAGTGAACTGTGTTTATATTGATTGATCAGAATCTTTTGACAGAGTTAGTCATGGCTACCTAATCACTAAACTGAAAGCTTTACAAGTGTCTGGAGCTCTGTTAAAATAAAAAAAACTCATGTTTGTTTAATTGCTTGTTAAGAGACAGGGTTAGACATTCCTCAGCACTTTCTGATACAGTCACTCTAACATCTAGTGTATCTCAGGGTCCATGGCTTTGCCCTTTTCTATTAAAGATTAAATCAATGATTCTATTTGTGCAAAAGTTATTCTATTTAAGCGTTCATTCTCAGATCGAGAAAAGGACTTTTCCGTCTTTTAACATTAAACAACTTGTTTACTTCTCTTGTGCATCTGTTGTTAGAATATAACTCGCAGATTTGGAATCTCTTTCAAGTTGGGTAGATTACTGACATTGAGAAGATCCAAACTAGATTAATTCGACCTTTGTTTGAAAGTTATTAAAGCATTGGATGGATAGTTTACGATTGGTAGAAAATGATTGGAGATTTCCAATGCTTCAAGTGTTTAAGAAAACAAACACAACTTTTCGACAGGTATAAAAACTTCTGTCGTCTTCAGGTGTTACTTACTTACTTAGTCTATATTAGCAGTGTAGGCACTAGGTTTAAAATATTTTAACCAATAATAATCTAACAAAACCTAAAAAAAACATGCTTATAGAAAACAAAAAAATATTAAACTTATCCAACCAGCGATCCAACTCCACCAGGTTCGGGGACTGAGGTTACCTCATTCTCATATGGTTAATATAAGCCGAGTTGTGACGTCAGAGGGCAACCTCCGGTCATGGAGTAAGTGTAATACTTACTCTGTGCCTCCAACACTATGTCCTGAAACAATTAAAACTACATACTAAAAATAATTACTGTATTGTTCTTAAGCGTATTTTAGAATTATTTAAATTTATGGTATTTTAATATTAATTTAAAGCAACAAATTATCTTTTATGCATACTTGTATGAGGCAACCTCTTGTATAGGAACCTTGGGTGCCACTAATCACTAAATTCACCAGATGAACGGATCACGAACGTCAATAACGAACTGAATCTCTCCTTCGAGCTGGTTGAGTTGGAACGCTGGTTGGATAGGTTGAATATTTTTTGTATTTAATAACCTGCTCTGAATATAGTTGAACATTTTATTGTTTTGTGTTCTGTCATTTTCATATTGTGTTTTATATTTTGTTATAATTGTGTTATGGATGACAGTTTAAGAACATGTGACTTTCTTAACAGTACATCCTTGGTAACCAAACTATCATCAGAATGAACCAAAACTTTAATGATACTCCTGTTGGTTAAATTTTTTACTCGCCGGCATCTCCTCTACAGGTTGAAGAGTCCATCCTATCATTTAAGAACAAAACTTCTGCCGATGCTGATGAAATATCCAGTACACTTCTTAAAAATATTTTCAAAGCCATTCTCAACCCATTAAATGGTATAATCGATCATTCAATGTCATCAGGAATATTTCAAGATATTTTAAAAGTAGCCTAAATAGTACCTATTTAAAAAAAAGGGACAAGGGCAACGTTAAAAATTACCGCCCCGTTTCACTGTTGTCTACATTCTCCAAGGTGTTTGAGAAGATTATCTATGAATGACTCCTGGATCACTTAAACAGAAAGAATATTTTGCAGTCAAATTAATATGGATTTAGGACCAATCGATCCACAACAAACGCAGTGAACAATTTTCTAGGTAAAGTAATTCAGCAATTGGAAAATCCAGAACATACTTTAGGAGTTTTTTGTGTCTTATCTAAAGCATTTGATAGTGTGGATCATAATCTCTTAGGTTGAACACTATTGTGTAAGAAGGGGTGTCCCATTGACTTGGTTTAAATCATATCTCTCAAACAGGCAACAGTTTGTGTAAGTTTCAGGGTCTGAATCAGATTTATTGGAAATGAGGTGTGGTGTTTCCTAAGAAAGTATTTTGGATCCTGTTCTTTTTCCCATTTACATATATCATTTTTTTACAAGTTTTCTCATGGAAAAGAAAATATTGTACGTAGATGACATCATACTGTTGGTTTGTGGTACTGGAGGACAAAACTCTCTTTTTACAACTTTTATCCCATAATAAAAAAAACCTCAACCAGGGCACTAGAAACATTTGAAATTAAAGAGTGCTTATCAATAAAAGTTTCAGGATCTTCAAGTCTTCAGTGGGTTGTCCTGGTCCTTTCACATTTCAGAACTCTGCATGAATTTAAGTTGAATTTGTTTTACCACAAGGACACTTTATTCTGTATTCTGAGGCACTGTTAATGGTTTACCATGGCTGTTTAGTGTCTGTGATATATTATGGAATTGAGGTTTGGGGAGGATCTTCTCCTCTCCAGTATAAACTCCTTCTCCTCCATAAATACTCGAGGAATTGGCTTCTCGAGTATTTATGGAGTTAAAGAGAGCCATCCACACTAATACAATACTATATTGTATTAGTATTCCCAGATTAACTCCATGCAGAGGAATATTTAGCAAACTGCAGGTTTTCACTGTCTATTCAGTTTATGTATAGAGAGAAATTTTGGAAGTTAAAAATTGGAAACGGCTTGAAAATTGGATAAAAACTATTGCATTTTGATGCTTGGAAATGCCCCAGCACATTGTTCCCTATTTGTAGGTAACCTATTCAAGCTCCACATTACCACACTAGAACATCCTTCCCACTGGCATAATCTCACGCCGGCCAATTTCTTCCTTTCACATGGTGAAAACATCAATAAAAGGAAAACGATTTTCAGGTGCTGAAACTGTCAGAAAAATGTGACAAAAGCATTGAACTATATTAAAAAATAAGTGTAAAAAGTGTTATGAACAACTGTATGATCGTTGGGACAAGTGTGTTGTTGCAAAAGGAGAGTATTTTGAAGATAAATAGGTTTCTAAGTTTTAACTTTGTCCAATAAATATATTTCAACCAATTCCGGGTACTTTTTGACAATACCTCGTAAGATCATCATCTAAGCCTAATTTAGCTTGACAAATTTATTGAAATTGAAAATGTGATGTTATGCCATTTTGATAATAAAACTGGACTTTCAATTATTGGTTGAATTGTAATAATACGAAGATCTGTATGTATTGTATTATATGATGTAAAATAGCGTTTGCTGTGGAGATGCTAAAATTAATCCAAGTTTATAAGTTACCACTGAGATACAGGTTACTCTGTTACAAAGTCATCTTATTATAAATAGTTTCTTATTTATTTAGTACAATATAGACCCAACTTTGTCCCTTGAAGTAAAATAGAGATGTGTTTGCTTCATTTCAGTCTGTTATTCCTAATAATGTATAATTGATAATGCCTGTTATTATAACTGTAATGAATAATTCAATCATCAAATGAAAAATAAACACTATGTGTTTTTTGCTTATTGTCGTTTAAGCTTAACATCTCGATTTAAAACAATACCAGCTATTTGTTTATTTAAGAAAATGAGTTTGATGCAAAAAGCTAATTAGTGTTTTTGTCATAAATTAAATGAAAACACTTATATTTATCTTGAAAGCTTTTTATTTATTAGTATTATGATTGTGATTTATTAGATTTAATTTATATTTGTACAAATGACATCCAGCTATTCAATTCATTGGAATTTTAATTAGTGAGTGTCACTTTAAAAATGTTGTCTAAGTACCCTGGGCTTGTTGCTTTTTATTATTTACATTAATAACATTTCAAGAATAACTATTCAGGGGAAAATATTCCTTTTTGCAGACGGCATTGCGGTAGTTTCTGCTGGCACTATAAGCCAGTATATGCAAATAAAATAAAAAAATCTTGCAGTCCCAGAGCCATTAGATCTGAAAATGCACTCCTGTGGTGATCCGCATTCTACGGTTTGTAGTTGTGGTGCACTTGAGCGTGTGAACGAGTATAAATATTTAGGAGTAGTAATTGATAGTAAATTGTCATGGGGTTCAATGTTTAGTGCTTGAAAAAAAAGTTATGGAAATTTGTATATGCGTTTAAACAGTTGAGACAAGTACAAAACAACAAGTCATATACTTTCAAAGAAATCCAACGCAGTTATGCCACCAGACGCAGAATATAATTTGGAAATAGTACAATTAAACTAAACCATAGTATAGAACGTTCTATTTCATATTACCTTGCCCAAATCTTAATGACGCTGCTTCTTCCCAATCATAATAAAGAAGCAGAGAGTGACAGTGTCGCCATGTACAAGTGGAAGATCAGCAAGTGGCTTTGCCAAGTCAGTTGGGAGGCGGACGAGGAATTGTTGCATTCCCCATATCAATAACAGGTCACACAGTACGGAGACTAATAACTTCTTAACTCCGAATGTTCTGCAATACTATAAGTTTGTTGTTTTCATATAATTTATTTAAATATTTTTTGTGTTATTTATTTTACCTCAGATTAATTTTGTTTTTTTATGTGTACAAGATTGTTACCTTTTCTTCAACACGTGATATTAGATACTGTTCATTAGCAGTATGTATTTAACTGTTATTTTTGTTCCATTATTACTAGTTATACTTTGTATCTGACCAAAAGGGGCTCTTTGCCGCGTAGACTTACATAATCTATGCGGGGAATTATTCCTGTAAAGTGTTTATTGTAATTATTTCATTTCTAATTTTATGAAATAAAGTACTTTTTATTTGATTTGAACATTAAAGAATTCATTTGTTCATCCTTAATTCATTCTAAGACAGATCTACCAAAGAGTAGACTTACAAGTTTGGATTTAATTGGAGACAAAAATGACTGATTGAACTTTAAATTTAAATAGTTTAAACACAACTAGATTAAAGATAAAAAATAATTATAATTTGTTTAACTTGGCAGGAAGGAAACCAGGTTCAGACAGCTCAATGAGGGCCTCTCCCAGATGACTGCTCTTACCTTTTGACTGCTTTTTAACATTTATACAGCTGATATTCCAACAATTCTTTCTAGAAAGTTTATATGTGACAATGATAGTGTTACTGAACACAATACAGAGATGTCCAGGTAATGGAATCCACCCTTACATCTGACCCTAAATCTCTTAGAAATTATTTTAATAAATGGAAGCTCAAACCTAACCCCCCAAAACTAAAGTAGTCTCCTTTCATGTTAATAAAGAATGGCTAATTACAAACTGGACATCTTGTTTAATGGAGCTAAGCTCAAACACAATGAGCACCTGGGAGTCACTCTAAATTCTGGGCTGATCCCTCATTTTCAAAATCCACCTTCTGAAGACCTGTGGAAAGCTAAGACCAAGGTCAATGTGCTACAGCAGGATCAATCAACTTGGGGTGATTGTGCCAAGGTCCTGTACAGTTCTACTTTGCCTCTGCAAAGTATTGTGCTAATGTTTGGTTAAATAGTGTTCATGTTAGAAAGGTTGACAAACAACTTAGAAGAACATGATGGCAATAAGTGGCACACTAATGGCTACACCCCTTCAGTGGCTCCTGGCACTAGCCCCTACTGATATTAGATACAAGCAGGCTCTGATAAAGAGTAAAATAATCATGGTCACTCCCAACCTGCCCCTTTGATGCTAGGTTATTGTCCCCAAAGCATTATTCCTTTATCATATCTGAAATTGAACAGACATAATCTCCCTGCCTCTTTAAGTTAGAGTATATGCATGTTGTTTTGATAACCTTTGGTTTCATAATATTCTAATCTACGGTCACAATATATTTTTATATATTAAGTAGAAAAAAAGAAACACTAACATTAAAAATATCTGTTAAACTAAGACTATTGATTTTTATTCTTAAATATACTGAGAGTCAACTATTGAGTTTGTTCATTTGATTCATGGAAATCGAGGGCATAAAGTTAAAAAAACATTCAAGATTAATTCAAAAACAATTTTGGAGTTAACTTATAAGACTTTGGGAGAATGGAGGTACAGAATTCAAAACTTACTCTTTTATCTGTCATATAATAAATAACTGTCGTATTTATCTGCATAATGAATAACAACTGCTTAGAAACTTCTGGAAAAGAAATTGGTAGTAAAATATTAAATATCATCTAAGAACATTTCTGTTTTTAAAAATAACGACGTTTTTTCCAAATTATAACTACATAAATATAAACCTATATATGACATTGCTAGGCATTACTTTCTTTAGTTACTCTTATTACAATAATTGTTCAGCCTTTTTATTTAAAATACAGTTATATACAATGAATTAAACTCTTTTGCCTAAAAACATACTGTTGCCTAAAGAATTGATTTGAGAGTAAGCATCGTTTAGATCTTGTAGGTTAAATGAAGTTAAACGCCAATAAAAGTAAGTGCAATGACAGATTTCAATAGCGCCTGATCTAATGACATTCCCACACAAGTGTTTAATACTTGTCGTTCTGTCTACCAACCAGCAGACTTCCATCACTGACCTGATCAAGCCAGACACTCAACAACTGACTACTTCTACAGTGTATTACTAATGTATTTTAAAAAATTATTGGATTTTTACCTTTATTATGTTTTCAAAAATGTTTTTGCAACACTATAATATTTCCTGTAGCTCTTTTAGTAATTTAGAGAATGTTACAATTAAAGTTGCACTCAAGTAATAATTTAATACGTAATACCACTTTACCGTAAATATTAGTACTTGTGATAGTAAAAATAATTATCACTAAATATGTTTACAAAATACCAAATGCCTACTAAAGTATCAGCATAAATAAGTTAAATTTTCTTACCTTACCTAAAGTGATTAAACAAGTGTACAGGTTTTTTTTTATAATTATCTAAATAAACACATACACTCTATGCATTTTTAATGAGCAGCATAAAAGAGTAATGTTTGAAAGTAAAATAAAGTTTATTTATCCCAAGTAGCATTTTGTAATATCTTATTAAGATCAAACAAAACACATGGAAAAATAACTTCATAAGACATTCTGGAAATGTTGGTCATGAAAAGTTCAATGTGTACCATTTCCACTTCCATATTGGTTAATATTGTTTTTTAATTGTTAAATATTTTAAATAATAATTATAGCCCCGTCTAAATAAATAAATCTTTATTGTCACAAAACGTTTCCATAATAATAATAGTGTAGCTATGAAACAGATGACATTGTCAATATAGTACTATTTTACTTATATCTACATAACAATCCTATACGGCCAAACCAAGAATTGAATCATCCTGTTAATGACTAAAAACTTTAGTCCCAATTTAATATAAAAATATAAAACAAGAGAAAAATAACACACAGCAATACAATCAAAAAACATCATCCAAAAACTCATTAATTTTGTAGTATGCTTTATGTATTAAAAGATTCTTAACATTATTTTTGAATGCATTTGAGCAAATTGATGCCTTAATATCAGATGGTAATGTATTAAAAAATTACTCCCCGTGTACTTTCTAAGTGCTGGTCATGGGCCATGCATAGTTCAATGTGGTGATTAAATTAGATTTTCTTCAATAACTAACACTGTCACTCCTCTAAATGCTTTAATTGAAAATAATTAATTTCAAACACAAGTTTACAATATTGCCCATATAAAATAATCAAGAAATGTAATGTTTTTAACAACAATGGGAAGTTAAGTGTTTCTTTTTATCTCTAACAAATGAAAAATCTAGAATAAACAAACAAGTTTTCTTTAATTATGATTAAACATGTATTTTGAATTGTTTTTATTAAAATGTTCTGGTCTTGTTAGACTTACAACGTTCAGCAACGTAAATAACAACATACAACATAGAAACCATCTTTATTACAGAAAATAATCCAATTAAAACTTGACAAGAGTTTGTGAAGCTTATGATGTTGTCAAAGTTATAAAGTTTGCATATTGAGATTAATATCCTAATAGAATAAAGTCAGTGAATATTTAAGTTTAATGTTAACCACAAAAACCTCTTTTGTGGTTGATTATTTCTTAAATGCAGAATTTCTAAAGCTGTTACTTTTCAGAATCTCACATTTATAGTGATTCAGTAAAAATGAATAACTCTAAGTTGATAAATAGTTCTTGTATAACTTGTTTACAGACCAAACATAAACTAGACATGAGATAAGTCTCTAATGTAGGTTAGTGTGATACTGAAAGTAATGTTTGACGTATCTAAGACGATGTAAAGTTCTTTATTAACATTACAAACATATTCCATTATAGTACCTCGAGTAAACATCTGCTAATGAAGTTTAAGTAATTGTAAAGTTAGAAACATGTTTTATATAAAAGCACATTCACATCATGAGTCTTCTGTCCATAGAATATGAGAGGGGGGGAGCGCTCACAAGTCTCTCGAGTCTGTAGGATGAGTAGAGGAGAACTGATGACTGAAGGTAGTTGAACAATAATATACCTATATATTTGTCATTCCAATGAATGGTTGGTGTAAATATTTGTTTCAGTAAGGTATACATACTTGGTTTTTAGACATAGCTAATTAGAATTAATCTCAGTTGGCGCATACATGGCCAGCTTAGAACTGTAGTCTTGCAAACCCAAAATTTAATAATCTGAACGTCTGAATAATCCGATTAACCTGACATGGCGAAAACACCTGTAGATGAAACTTTTTAACACTTTTGGTTTGACCTGGGTAACTACAGTTTATCTGTAAGCAGCATTATAGAGTCAGTTCCGATAGGTAGAAACCAAAATGAAAAAGTGTCATAGAGGTAATAGAAAGTGTACCAGGATGGAGCATGAAGTGAGGACCAACTAGAAAGAGTGATGGTAGATATCTCTGACAATTACACATACAACATGCACAACATCCCTTGTGTACATCAGGATAGATGCCATAACACTTCTATTCTGGTTATACCACACAAAATCGTAAATGTTGTAATGGAACTAAATCACACTAACGTAGCAACTAAAGTGTCATTGGCTCCAACAGAGACGAACCACAGAGATGGAAGAAACAGTGAAACAGAGGCTGTATCCAATAATGCGCTGAAAGGGCGTTCAGTAGTTAGTTCTCCAGTTCGATGTTAGGGCAAGCACCATTGCCAGTCTGTCCTGTTATTCCCATACCCAAATACTCGAGGATAAATAAATAAATTAATTTTTTCAACCAACAACAATAGAATGCAACAATGACAATACAATTATATACATGCAGTGAAATAATTAACTTATACTAACAATAAAATAAACTAGGCCATCAAACAAACGGAAAAGTGCAAAAAATAAAGTTGTTGCTAATAAATGTAGTAATTATTAAAATATATTTATAGAGATGTACATTAGTTTTAATCTGTTTTTAACTGCCACTGAGGTGTTGCTGTCATTGTCACCATAAAAAAGCGACCTCTGTCTGTTTTTCTCTGTGACTAAATAGAGTAAGGTACACTAACACTAAGATTTACAAAATTGCCCAAACCATTCCCAAGCTAACACACAACGAAGAAGCCACCAGGTCAGTACTTTCCCCATACCATCCCCAAGCTAACACACAACGAAGAAGCCACCAGGTCAGTACTTTCCCCATACCATCCCCAAGCTAACACACAACGAAGAAGCCACCAGGTCAGTACTTTCTCCATACCATCCCCAAGCTAACACACAACGAAGAAGCCACCAGGTCAGTACTTTCCCCATACCATCCCCAAGCTAACACACAACGAAGAAGCCACCAGGTCAGTACTTTCCCCATACCATCCCCAAGCTAACACACAACGAAGAAGCCACCAGGTCAGTACTTTCCCCATACCATCCCCAAGCTAACACACAACGAAGAAGCCACCAGGTCAGTACTTTCCCCATACCATCCCCAAGCTAACACACAACGAAGAAGCCATCATGTCAGTACTTTCTCCATACCATCCCCAAGCTACCACACAACGAAGAAGCCATCAGTTCAGTACTTTCCTCCAATATTTATACTGGAGTATTTATACAATATACTGCACTATATATAAGTTCCTCCAAAAGATGGAAGCATCCACCAAAAGATGATGTGTGAAAACAGCAATGATTTTGAGTTTCTATAAAGAAATTATTTTGCTTTGGTAAAATGTGTATTTTGATACATCAAATTGGGGATAAAATATTTCATAATATTGAATTACAATTTAACTTTAGTTTTCTTTGGGTATGGTATGTAGCCTACAAATTTATATTGTATTATTTCAGATCAGAAAATTAATATTGGTATTATTATGCTATAAATATAGTTTTTATCTTGTTATTAATAACGGTGTAGGGCCTACACTGTTTCACTTTTTATAAGCAAAGCAATCAAACTATTTAATAAAGCAAACTAAAAAGATTATTAACAGTATTGTATGACAAGAAGTTAGAGGCTAGAAAATATCTCTCTTTCCATAGTTAAAAATGGTAAAACCTTTAAAAATGTTGATATTTTAATTAAAAATTTTAATAAACACCTATAAAAAGAGCTTTAGTTTTTAACTGATTGTAACACACAATTGTTATAAACATCATTCAAGAGTTCATAAATATATTATCCACTGTAATATGTTCTGGGGAACCTGTCTATAAAATGAACCTGTAATGTGACTAAAACAAAGGACAACAGTTCTGTTAAATGCGAAAACATTTGTTCAGTTAAATGGAAAAAATAAACTCAATCGTTCTAGTGACATTTGTGAATTGATACTATTACCATAGCAGCTTTTGAATAATAATTGAATTCTATCTGGCAACAAAGAGAATATTGTATTATAAATACAATGGAGAGAAAACCGGATAAGAAATGCGCCTTTCTTTCAATAATTGACTTTGTTTCCCTATGGCAGTGTCTTACAAAAAACTCAAATGCATTTTGTGATATGTTGTAAAGATACAATATTGGTTTATTTCTTTTAAAACCAGAATATACAATTTATGTGTATCCTAATTATATGTAATTTTTATTATATCTATATATTTATTAGAATTATAGCTCTAGCATGACAAAAATATTTTTGAAGTTATACTTCTTTGCGCCCGTTAGACACTTTGGGATGGGATGTTGGTCGAGAAACCGCGTCACGCTGAAAAGTAAGAACAAATTTTTAAGAACTATCGATTAATCGATTGTTAATCGAAGAAATTACTGATAATGATAATATAGGTGTATAATATAATAATGAAGTCACGTATAATATATTGAAGATAAATATATTGAATAATATTGAAAAATGTCTTATATTTCATTTATATATCCTGTCTGTTTGTGTGCGTGTATGAGAGTGGGTGTATGAGAATGGCCAAAGAAGTATAACTTCCACCGTGTGGTCCGACGCACACCCAATTTGTTTTTAATATAAGACATTTAAATCAGTTTTAAATTACTATTAGTATTTTGAATTGTTTGGTAATATAGAAAGCTTGTAACTTTTTGTACCTTAAAATGGATTTTTCCTAATAAACAGTACTAAGAGTTTGCAATCGGGCGAATAAAAAATATATAGAACAAATCCAATTATAAATAATTGATATTTTACACAGACTTCCTTTCTTGTTTACTAGGCAGTAAATTTTTCCTGTGACATTTAAAGTTTGTTCATATTAAATGTTTATTGGGACTTACTTTTCTATAAAAAAAAGAAGAAAATAAATAGTCTTACAAAACAGAGCATGAAATATAATGAATTTTACTGTCAACAAAATGTTTACTTACTTCCAATTCAGATCCAGCAAGATGAAATCTTGCAATCATACTAAAGGCATTGAGGGAATATTTGAACAGAAAATCATATTATACAATACAATCTAAAATAGCTCTTAAGGGATACATGAATTGGAAATAGTATCAGCAATCTTAACTAGTTTCTTTTAAATGATCCCATGACAGTGTTTTACATAATACTTCTAATGCTGTAATTTCAACATTAGATAAATAACTTCAGTTTTAAATAAACTACGATACTTAAAGTTTATAGTTGGGCTGTACAGTAAGTGACCTACGTGTTATATTTAGTGCATGTAGGGGTTTCAGCAGCTGAGGGGAATCATTCCACCGTTTAGGTGCCATCCATCTTGGGCGTGACTAACTTCTGCATTCAAGTGTTCAACTTCAGCAATAGTGTCTAGTTGAAAAAAATAACTCTAATGAACTGTACAAGTTTGTTTAACTTCTATTTATTGTTTACATTTTTAATCCGTTGTGTTATTGTTATTGCTAAATTGTTATTTGAACACTAAATAATAGTTTAATTTAATTGTTCTAAGCTTGATTTATTAGTGTTAATAAAACTGACCAATGTAAATGACAGCCTACAATCTTCCTAGTTGCCATGTCAACATTAAATGGAATGACACAGTGGGGAAAGAGTAGTTCTCCCTCTCACTTCCACCACTCAGTCCATCTCTCTCTCATACCTGTGCTTTCAGTAGGTCACTTTCTAAGCAGCATATCTATACTATAACATATAAATAAATTTAAACAGCCAATTTAATTTATATTTATTAGTTGACTATTTTTTAAAATGTTCATGCTTAACTGAGTAATCATACTTAAAAAAAAAAAAAAAATGTCTCACCTAGTTCTTGTTAGTATAAGTTTTTTTGTGATTAATTACCTGATACCTCAAGGAAGGCGTTTGATTTGATTTACTTCAGATTTGACTGATCTTGAGAAAAATGTATTCAAGAAATTATAATTGACATATCTATTATTTCACAAATGAGAGGTAAGTAATGAAATGAAATGAAAATCTGTTTATTTCAGTAAAAATTACTAATACAATAAAAAATACATATGAAAAAATAACTAGAAAAATTCCCCACATGGGCTACAGCCTGTGGGTGGGGAATGAGCTCTGTATCAGCTAATAATACATGTACATTATGGAGTCTCCTTAAATAATAGCTCAAAAGCTGTTAAAAACTAATAGTAATGTAAGTAAGGAAGACCAAAAGAGAAAATAAGGACTACTTATGTACACATAGATATATTTAGCTACACAGAGAATGGGTTCAACACTTAAGTTTTCTTCCTATAGTTCGAGGAAACTTAAGTAAAATATTTGTAATGTTGTAAAAAAAACAATAAGAACAAAAAAAAAGGTTATTTAAAGACTTTTGTCAGTCCATGGGGACTGACAAGGTGCTGGCCTTGTAGCCCCATGGAAAACCAGAGAAACACGTTTAGCTCACTATTAATTGAATGTGACCACTTGTTTCTTTCTTGTGTATGATCGTATTTACAATATGTGACGGCGCTGAGCCGTGATTCAGGTACAGGCCTGTATTGCGGGAATTGTATCACAAATAGCACAGGCGCTTCGAAGATTGTTAGAAAACAATTTGTTTTAACGTTCAGTGGCATTAACCCACCCGCCCTCCCAAACATGTTCGGTGCAATTAACCCACTCGCCCACCCAAACACGTACGGTGGCATTAACACACCCACCCACCCAAACACGTACGGTGGCATTAATAATCTGCACCATTGCAGCCTTTCCGTACGTGTTTGGTACAACAATTTCCAGTGGTGGGGGTCAATCACCACTGCACGTGTATGGGGGGTGGGCGGGTCATCACCACTGCACGTGTATGGGAGGGCGGGTGGGTCATCACTATTGTACGTGTATGGGTGGGCCGGTGGGTATCTTTCTGGGTATTGTCGATACAGCCTGCATAAAGAAGGTTTTGTATAGTAGTTTCTGATAAACTAATTATATATTATTAAATAATTTTAGGTTATCGATCTATCCTCATTCTGCACAGAAGCATTGTGTTTTCCTGACATTATCACATTTATTAATACCATTGCCATGAAATTCCCTCTGTACGTGTAGAGGTGGGTGGTCGGGTCACTACCACTGTATGTGTAGGGGTGGGTGGGCGGGTCACTACCACTGTATGTGTAGGGGTGGGTGGGTCAGTCACTAACACTGTATGCATAGAGATGGGTGGGTGGGTAACTACCACTGTACGTGTAGGGGTAGGTGAGCGGGTCTCCTCCACTGTATGTGTAGGGGTGGATGGGTGGGTCACTACCACTGTACGTGTAGGGGTGGGTAGGTGGGTCACTACTACTGTACGTGTAGGGGTGGATGGGTGAGTCACTACCACTGTACGTGTAGGGGTGGGTGGGGGATATATGTCCTTGTGACTATTAATTATAAATAAACCTCCTTACGCATATATAGATTAATGAAAAATGTGCCTACTTGGTACTAAAATGATTAGGTAAAATGAGTAGATTGCCTACTTGGTAACGTACAGATTAGGCCGTACGTGTAATCTGTCTCTAAATACCAACTATCTAGGCCTCCTCTAGGCTGGTTTTGGGGAAGACATTTCAGACTGCCCCTGGCAGCCATACCTGCGATAGTTCTTCCTAAAAAGCAAGGCAGTTTTACCTTAAAAAGACTTAGTTCATATTTCGATTGAGAGGTAAATATTTTGTTGAAGTAAATTGTTCAACATTTTTGTTACAGATTAAAGTTAAAGTATAATTATAAGTAGGTTTTAAAGCCACAGGAAACTACATATAATGATTAATTGAGGGCTACTGATTAGTACTTACTGCTATAGAAGCCACAGGGAACTGCTTATAATGATTAACTAAGGGCTACTGATTAGTACTTACTGCTATAGAAGCCACAGGAAACTGCTTATAATGTTTAATTGAGGGCTACTGATTAGTACTTACTGATATAGAAGCCACAGGGAACTGCTTATAATTATTAACTGAGGGCTACTGATTAGTACTTACTGATATAGAAGCCACAGGAAACTACTTATAATGATTAACTGAGGGCTACTGAATAGTACTTACTGCTATAGAAGCCACAGGGACCTGCTTATAATTATTAACTGAGGGCTACTGATTAGTACTTATTGATATAGAAGCCACAGGAAACTACTTATAATGATTAACTGAGGGCTACTGATTAGTACTTACTGCTATAGAAGCCACAGGAACCGCTTATAATGATTAACTGAGGGCTACTGATTAGTACTTACTGCTATAGAAGCCACAGGGAACTGCTTATAATGATTAACTGAGGGCTACTGATTAGTACTTACTGATATAGAAGCCACAGGGAACTGCTTGTAATGATTAACTGAGAGCTACTGATTAGTACTTACTGATATAGAAGCCACAGGAAACTACTTATAATGATTAACTGAGGGCTACTGATTAGTACTTACTGCTATAGAAGCCACAGGAAACTGCTTATCATAATACAAGAGCTACTGATTAGTACTTACTGCTATAGAAGCCACAGGAAACTACTTATAATGATTAACTGAGGGCTACTGATTAGTACTTACTGCTATAGAAGCCACAGGAAACTGCTTATAATGATTAACTGAGGGCTACCGATTAGTACTTACTGCTATAGAAGCCACAGGAAACTGCTTATAATGATTAACTGAGGGCTACTGATTAGTACTTACTGCTATAGAAGCCACAGGAAACTACTTATAATGATTAACTGAGGGCTACTGATTAGTACTTACTGCTATAGAAGCCACAGGAAACTGCTTATAATGATTAACTGAGGGCTACTGATTAGTACTTACTGCTATAGAAGCCACAGGGAACTGCTTATAATGATTAACTGAGGGCTACTGATTAGTACTTACTGCTATAGAAGCCACAGGAAACTGCTGATAATGTTTAACTGAGGGCTACTGATTAGTACTTACTGCTATAGAAGCCACAGGGAAACTGCTTATAATGATTAACTGAGGGCTACTGATTAGTACTTACTGCTATAGAAGCCACAGGAAACTGCTTATAATGATTAACTGAGGGCTACTGATTAGTACTTACTGCTATAGAAGCCACAGGGAAACTGCTTATAATGATTAACTGAGGGCTACTGATAGGACTTACTGCTATAGAAGCCACAGGAAACTGCTTATCATGATTAACTGAGAGCTACTGATTAGTACTTACTGCTATAGAAGCCACAGGGATCTGCTTATAATAATTCAAGAGCTACTGATTAGTACTTACTGCTATAGAAGCCACAGGGAGCTTCTTATCATAATTTACTGAGAGCTACTGATTAGTACTTACTGATATAGAAGCCACAGGGAACTGCTTATCATAATTAACTTAGGGCTACTGATTAGGACTTACTGCTATAGAAGCCACAGGAAACTGCTTATCATAATTCACTGAGAGCTACTGATTAGTACTTACTGATATATAAGCCACAGGAAACTGCTTATCATAATACAAGAGCTACTGATTAGTACTTACTGATATAGAAGCCACAGGAAACTGCTTATCATGATTAACTGAGGGCTACTGATTAGTACTTACTGATATAGAAGCCACAGGAAACTGCTTATTATAATACAAGAGCTACTGATTAGTACTTACTGATATAGAAGCCATAGGAAACTGCTTATCATGATTAACTGAGGGCTACTGATTAGTACTTACTGCTATAAAAGCCACAGGTAACTGCTTATCATAATACAAGGCTACTGTTAGTACTTAGATATGGAACCCATAAGAAATTTGTTTTAACATGAAACCGGGAGGGGCCCCGGAAAGTCCCACTAAAAATAAAAGCCACAGGAAACTGCTTATCATAATACAAGGCTATAAATTAGTACTTACTAAATATAAAAAGCATGGGAAACTGCTTATCATCTTTAAACCCGGGGGCTCCCGGGATTTAGTATTTTACTGAAATAGAACCACAAAACTGCTTTTTCATTTTCAAGAGCTACTGATTGTATTTTACTGATAAAAGAACCACGGGGGAACGGGTTTAAATCAGGGAATAACTGAGGGCTACTTTTTGTACTTACTGGCTAAAAAAACCCACGGGAAACGCTTATATAATACAAAAGCTACTGTTTAAAGTATTTTCCGGATTATAGAAGCCACAGGGAACTGTTTTATCATGAAAAACTGAGGCTACTGTTTAAGTACTTACTGCTATAAAAACCCAATAAAAAACTGCTTATCTTTGATTAAACTGAGGGCTACTGATTAGTACTTACTGAAATAGAAGCCACAAGAAACTGCTTATCATAATACAAGAGCTACTGATTAGTACTTACTGATATAGAAGCCACAGGGAACTGCTTATCATGAATAACTGAGGGCTACTGATTAGTACTTACTGCTATAGAAGCCACAGGAAACTGCTTATCATAATACAAAAGCTACTGATTAGTACTTACTGATATAGAAGCCACAGGGAACTGCTTATCATGAATAACTGAGGGCTACTGATTAGTACTTACTGCTATAGAAGCCATAGGAAACTGCTTATCATGATTAACTGAGGGCTACTGATTAGTACTTACTGATATAGAAGCCACAGGAAACTGCTTATCATAATACAAGAGCTACTGATTAGTACTTACTGATATAGAAGCCACAGGAAACTGCTTATCATAATACAAGAGCTACTGATTAGTACTTACTGATATAGAAGCCACAGGGAACTGCTTATCATAATTAATTGAGGGCTACTGATTAGGACTTACTGATATAGAAGCCACAGGAAACTGCTTATCATAATTCACTGAGAGCTACTGATTAATACTTACTGATATAGAAGCCACAGGAAACTGCTTATCATAATTAACTGAGGGCTACTGATTAGGACTTACTGATATAGAAGCCACATGAAACTGCTTATCATAATACAAGAGCTACTGATTAGTACTTACTGATATAGAAGCCACAGGGAGCTGCTTATCATAATTCACAGAGAGCTACTGATAGTTCTTACTGCTATATTAGCCACAGAGAGCTGCTTATCATAATTCACTGAGAGCTACTGATTAGTACTTACTGATATAGAAGCCCCAGAGAGCTGCTTATTATAATTCACTGAGAGCTACTGATAGTACTTACTGCTATTTTAGCCACATAGAGCTGCTTATCACAATTATCTGAGAGCTACTGATTAGTACTTACTGATATAGAAGCCACAGGGAGCTGCTTATCATAATTCACTGAGAGCTACTGATTAGTACTTACTGATATAGAAGCCACAGGGAGCTGCTTATCATAATTCACTGAGAGCTACTGATAGTATTTACTGCTATATTAGCCACAGAGAGCTGCTTATCATAATTCACTGAGAGCTAGAGAGCTACTGATTACTACATACTGCTATAGTAGCCACAGGGAGCTGCTTATCACGATTAACTGAGGGCTACTGATTAGTACTTACTGATATAGTAGCCACAGGGAGCTGCTTATCATAATTCACTGAGAGCTACTGATAGTACTTACTGCTATATTAGCCACAGAGAGCTGCTTATCATAATTCACTGAGAGCTACTGATTAGTACTTACTGATATAGAAGCCACAGGGAACTGCTTATCATATTTCACTGAGAGCTACTGATAGTACTTACTGATATATTAGCCAAAGAGTGCTGCTTATCTTAATTCACTGAGAGCTAGAGAGCTACTGATTAGTACATACTGCTATAGTAGCCACAGGGAGCTGCCTATCATAATTCGAGAGCTAGTGATTAGTACTTATTGATATAGAAGCCATTGGGAGCTGCTATATCAGTAAAAAAATAGCAAAAATAAAAATAGAAAATAAAATAAGTTATGCGTAAATAGTTGAATGTTAGCAATAGTGACTGCACATGTAAGCAATACATAATTACATAAATACATCAAGTAGTTCGGTACATTAGACAATGTAATTAAAAAATGTCAACAGTAAAAAAAGCCCAATTTGACAAGACTTGTCAAAAATCGCCTTCATCAGGCGATTACCAGATTCAAGAAGCCATTACCAGAGTTAATTTTAGAACAACGACGTTTAAAGAAAACTTATCTTAAAAATCATAAAATACAATTTAATATACACTGTTTTAGTCAGTGTGTTATAATCTCGTGAATTAACAAAGATTCGCTGACATATTTGAGGAAGTAAATTAGCAGTAATAATCATCATTATTTGGAAGCAAAATTAAATACTATTTACAAGCAAATTACTGTGGAGAACCAGATAAGCAGAATTATGTAACATTTTCTCCCCACCTCAGAATAGAGTGGAAACTGTTCATAAATGTATTAGTCACAGAGTATGGTTAAAACATATCTTACAAGGCAGCAAACATGCTCTTGTTATTACGTAGCCCACATCAATCTCACTTCTGGTCGGCGTTTTTTTCTGGAGAGTTCGTTGTTAGCACATCAGGTCTCGTGCTATTACTAGTTCCAGTGTTCTTTAGAAAAAACTCAAGTTTAGCTTCCCAACTTCCTCACTGCGCTGGGTCAACACAAGGATCTATATAAGAGAACTGGATTGCTAACTCCAGCCGCGAGGCTTGTCTCAAAATGGCACGGCGCTACCCCACAACTGATGGGACTCGGTACTCGCCACCTCATATAGACGCATGCTATTATTGTCATGTTTTAGGCTGCTATGGTGTTTCTGTGCTGTTTATAACTGTAACAGTCGTTCTGTGAAAAACTGTGAAATGTCCTTTCATCGTTAAGTAATTTCCTATTTATTTTTTTAAATAAATAGTAGAATATCAAACTATACTTTAATTGCATATTTGTTACTGTTTTCATGCCAACTTAAATAGATAATCCAAAACATTCAATTTAAATTGTCTAACTTTAATTTGTTAAGATCCATTGTTATTTATCTTTTTTAACATTAAAACTGCTGCAGTATAATAATCAACTCCTCATGTTATCTGATTTAATATATCAAATACAGTTTTGTATGTAATTTCAGTCTCCCTTTTCTTTTAAGTATCAATTTCACCTGTTGCAATTAAGGACAAAGAGCTATTTCATAATATTTGGCGTACACATTTAATATATTAATATCTAGTTGAATAGGAATAGTAATAACTATGACAACGAAAATGCTTTTATTAAGGGTCAAAGTCTTCTCTCTCTTAACAGCAATGACAATATGAGCAAGACAAAATATAATATACTGTAGTCCTACGTGTATATGGTGTATATAAAATATAAATAACTAAATACAGAACGCGTGTCCAATATTTACATAAGGGTGGGATTAACTGTTCCGGGAGTTTGAAGCAATACAATTATAGGCCATGTTAGCAACAGCGATATAGGTAAAGATAGTTATATAGTTAAGATAATAAAATATATAGCGTTTATGATATGTAAAATATTTTGTGTCCACATTGCTAAAGACAAAAAACCCCAATGCATTAATTACCAACAAATTTTCATCTGTGTTAAAGTGGTACAGTAAATAAAGTGTTTGCCGTAAAATAAAGCGTTCTTTAGTTACAACCATTCATTTTAGAGTAAATAAATATCCACGTATGTTGTATAAACATTATACTGACAATATGATACTATAATACTAAGGTAGCATGTTATATTCTGCCTTGGACTCTAAATAATAAAGCTAAGAAAGTATGCCTTATTTTAACGGATTTTCAATGTAATTCCGCATGGCGAGTCCCACCAGTCGTGCGGGTTGCCTAGCCGACCGGACCGCGTGCCTGCCACTCAGTCGTGCGGGTTGCCTAGCCGACCGGACTGCGTGCCTGCCACTCAGTCGTGCGGGTTGCCAAGCCGATCGGACTCGTGCCCGCCACTCAGCTGGCAATCCAGTTGTATTATACCGATTAGTCCACACGGGTGGCTCGAGGTAGGCTATAATTTTTCCATGCGCCACTCAACCACCGGAGCAGCGTTACACTACCTTTGTATTTACCTCTCTTATTGTATTATTATTGTACGTATATCTTCCTAGTTTACTGTGACCTACCCCATTCTCGTATATGTAAAATTAATTTTCAACCCCTCTAAAATTGCACATTGATACAATGCTAACATTACTTTTATTCAGTAATGGTTTGTAGTTTTATATAAGAATTTTTTGTGGTTTCCATACAAAAGATAAATATTTATTTATCTTAATGGAAAATGAAAAAGGAAACAGTTGAAATGATATTTGCAGGCAGAAAGTATTACTCTGGCAGCCCTTATTGAATAATAACTGTCTTAGGACTGGCAACAAAGAGAATTTATAATGGGACGTTTAGGAAAGAGACGTGGATCTTGGTTTCAATAATAGACTCCGAGCGTGGGCGTGTCTTTGAATGAGTCCTAATGCATTTATAAATTTATCAACACAACAATATTTTTATTTTTGTCCCCTACATTTTACCTTTCTAATATGTATGTTGAAATTGCAATTCTGATGACGAATATAACAGTCAACCTTCATAAAACTGAAGAAATAACTAATTTATTGTGATTGTATTTTACATCTAAATATTAAAATTTAGCTTCAAAATAAATTTTTTTTTCATTAAAAATGATAAACATTTGTATTTTTCGTTTAACTATTAGATTAGATAGATTAGTTGTACAAAGGCAGCTAGTAAAATATTGATTTTGGTATGCAGTGAAATTCATGAATACCTTCGGCCAAATACGTCTTAGATAGGTCATTTGAGTGAGGATAGCAATTATCTACTTACTTACTAAAATGACATGCTTGATTCACAGTTAAGGGGAATGACCATGTCCTGACTTGACTTAAGAGTGCTCTTACAGTAAATGCTGGCTCTAAGAGGAGTATACAAATGCTTTAACCAATAGCGTGGAAATGTAAGCAAGCCGCAACCATAGCAATGCCTTTAAAGGCCTGTAAACAGCGTTTGTTTAGCGCGCGTTAGCCAAGTACCAAAGAACAAATGGGATCGTTCACATACAAGCGCTTTTTGAACCCAAGGTTAGTGTATAGGAGGTTGCCTCGTTCCCGTAAGGTAGTGTAGTCAGCAGCCGGCGAGTGCATGACGTCACGAGCCGACCACAGTCTAGGAGCGCTAGCGCGTGAATCACTATTCTACTCCAGTTCTGACAAAATATTTTGTTGCTTGCTTATTTAGATCGCTTGGCTACCTAGTTCATCGTCATTTATAGGCTAAAATTTGTGTTATAGTTTGAAGCAAATGAAATTTAACCGTGTAAAACTTCTAAACAGCACCATCATTGATTATCAAGGATTTAAAATGCCTAACTTGCAATTGAAATGAAATGAAATACTTTATTGTCCGTAACATGTTACAATACATGCATAAACATTGTCAAATTCTTTAAGTATAATCATAAAATGGATACAAAGTTTGTGTCAAAGCATAATTCTTACAATTTTATTAATTAGCCTATTTACTAAAGTACACATATATTAAGTTAGTAATTACCTATATATAACAAATACAGTATTATATAAATAAAGATAAAATATATACAAAGGTTGTGCAAAAACACAAGACTTACAATTTTATGAATTAGCCTATTTACTAAAGTACACATATATTTAGTAATTACCTATATATAACAAATACAGTATTATATAAATAAAGATAAAATATATACAAAGGTTGCGCAAAAACACAAGACTTACAATTTTATGAATTAGCCTATTTACTAAAGTACACATATATTAAGTTAGTAATTACCTATATATAACAAATACAGTATTATATAAATAAAGATAAAATGTATACAAAGGCTGTGCAAGAGCACAAAACATACACCTATATTAAGTTATGGATTACCTATTCATAACAAACACAGTTTTCTAAACAAGACAAAATAAATAAAAACGTTGTACAAAAGCACAAAACATACCCATACACATTTACGTTAGTGATTACCTATTCACAACAAACAGTTTTCCTTAACAAAGAAATATTTATATATGATGGTTGTGCAAAAACACAAATCATAAAATTTTATGAATTGCCCTATTTAATGATACACAAACATATAAATAACAAACACAGTTTTCTCTAAATGCTGACAAAATACTTAAATAAAAAATAAATAAATAAGCTAACGAATTCAATCTAAGAAAGCATTTTTTTGTATTTTTTCGTGGTACTGTGATCAGAACTGCTACAGCTTCCTCTCTTTTCACCACGTTCGTCCTTGTTTAAATATTTCATTCGGATAAACGTTCGCTGTTTTACAAATGATTTCAATACTTCGTGCGGGATACCGCCGACGGCGGTACGGCAGCGAGGTCGGATGATGACGTGATGCGCGACAGGCGTGCGCACTCGTTCGAGGCAACCTCCTATACACTAACCTTGTTTTGAACCAACGTCGCCTAGTACGTACGTAAGCGTAGTTCTAGCACGTAACAAGGTCGTAGTATACACTTCGAACGTTGCGTTAGCAGCACGCTTCGAGTTACTAGAATAGTAAAACGCGGCACTTTGCGTTGTAATGTATTAATACACGTGTGTTATAACTTGTTTGGTATTTTGAATTTGTGTGTTCGTAAACATGTTATAATCGTGAACTTTTTATTGTTTATATTGTCAATATTAGATTATTTTTATGTCATTGTTTATTTATTGCTCTATTGTATTATTGTTCGAACCAATTAAAAATCCTCCTCAGTGGATTTTGTCTATAATGTGTCAAACATAACTCTTGGCAACATCTCGTTTCAGACCTACAGTACCTTGAAATGTCGAGTCGGGTCATTAAAAAAAGAATAGTTAAATTGGTTTGATATATACATAGTATCTAATCGAGGCTATAATGCATTAATCAATACACTTTTAGGAATAGGAATAAATACTTACTTGCGCAATCAACTTATTGAAAATATTAAGAGCTGTTCATACATCTAAATATATAAAAAGACAGTCCTGACTCACTCCCTGACTGATTCAACATCACCCAGCAAAAACCATATAAATTGAACATGAAATTGAATACATATATTTATCTTATGCCCTTGAGGAGCACTAAGGAGGGATTTTTTGAAATTCCATTTATAAGGGGTACAAATAGCCCCTCAAAATGTCCCTTTTCCATAAGAATAACATTGGGTTGATTTTTAGTAAATTAATATAATAACAGCTGTTTTGTAAATAAATAAACATGTTTATTTTGTATGTTTGACATTATTACTATTGATGCATTAAAAGTTTAATCCACTGCTATTACAGAAGAACTTATGAAATGAAAAAGTTTGAAATAGGCTTAGTAATACCATTGGGTATTTGTACTACTTTAAACCACATAAAAATAGTCCGATGACATTTTAGGCAGTGTTGCCATATCGTTTCTGAGAACCACCAAACAACATGTATCATCCATGACAAGTATACGTATGTTCAATACTGTAAATTTAACTGGCGTTTTGTTTACAAAACAACTGTATGGTAATATTTAAAACCTCTACAACGTAGTGGTAAAATTAACTATGGTATGTATTAATCCTGTAGTTTTTTATAGCATTATAAAAATACAAATATTTTGTATTTGATAGAAAGTACTATTAAATATAATTTATCAAGTGAAATAGCTGTTTTTAGCCGTAATTATATAACTATGTATATATATATATATATATATATATATATATAGAATGAATATTCTGGCTTATGCAGATGATGTAGTTCTCATGGCAGAAAGTGAAAATGATCTAAAAGAATTAATAAAAACCCTCATTAGAGAAGCCAAAAAATAGGACTACTAATAAATACAGAAAAAACTAAATATTTAGTTGTTGGAAGAAACACAGCTCAAGTCCAAAATTCTTTAGTTGTTGGAACGTACTCCTTTAAAAAATGCACAGAATTTAAGTATCTAGGGGTAATCATTAATGAAAATAATACAGAGGAAACAGAAATTAATTCAAGAATCCTCAGTGGCAATAGGTGTTACTGGTCCCTTCAAAACCTCCTAAAAAGTACAATACTCTCTAAGAAAACAAAACTAAGAATATATAAAACAATGATACTTCCTGTTGTTATGTACGGATCGGAAACTTGGGTACTGTCCAAACAAACGGTAAGGAAATTAATAACCTTTGAAAACAAAGTTCTAAGGAGGATTTTTGGACCCATATTAGAAAATGGTACGTGGAGGATAAGAAAAAACCGAGAATTACGAGAACTCTATACAGACCCAGACATAATTGCAACAATTAAAAGTCAAAGACTAAGATGGGCAGGCCATGTTCACAGAAGAAACAGGAACTCCAATTTAAGAGCAGCTTTGGAAGATATACCAAGAGGAAGAAGACCTTTAGGACGGCCAAGACTTCGCTGGTGGGACCAAGTCCAAAAAGACATGAGACACATAAGAGCTACAGAGGACATGATGGATGACCGACAAAGATGGCGTCAAGCTGTTGGTGAGGCCAAAAACCAACTTGGGTTTGAGTGGCCAGCTAGGTAAGGTATATATATATATATATATATATATATATATATATATATATATATATATATATATAAAACATGTACATTTGTTTATATCACGAACACGGCAACTATTTACTATTTAGAAAATAACTTGCTTAACTATTAGCTGAATGCTTCTATGTAATTGGTGGATTTAGTTACCAGTATTTAACAGAATAAACAAACCAGCTGATTACACCCATATGACGTCACAGTCTACTGCGCAGTCTCGTCGTGATACCTGATGTCTTTTCTAAATAGTTACCGTGTTTGTGTTATAATGCATGTGTTTTGGTTTTATACATATAAGAACTGTAATGTTCACCTGATCCCTTTTAAACTAATGAAGATGGAATAAGTATATTAATAAAGCTAATACCGTACAAGTCTTTAAACTAGGGGACACCTCTGCACCCCCGACTCTCACTGTGCTCGTTACACCTCGGCCTTTATTTACAGTATTTCACTTACAGTACTTACGTTACTAGTGTAAACGTAAACCGCACCAAAATAGTCCGATGACATTTTAGGCGGTGTTTCCATATCGTTTCTGAGAACTCAACCACATGTTTCATCTATGACAAGTATGCGTATATTCAATACTATCAATTTAATTGACATTTTGTTTACAAACCAACTGTATGATATTTAAAGACCTCTAGAACGTAGTAATAAAAATAACTATGGTTTGTGCTAATCCTGTAATTGTTTATAGCATTGTAATAATATAAATATTTTATATTCTGTAAAAAGTATAAAATATATATATGTATATATAGTGATATAATTACGGAAAAACAGCTATTTCACTTGATAAACATTATTTAATAGTACTTTTTACAGAATATAAAATATTTATATTATTACAATGCTATAAACAATTACAGGATTAGCACAAACCATAGTTATTTTTATTACTACGTTCTAGAGGTCTTTAAATATCATACAGTTGGTTTGTAAACAAAATGTCAATTAAATTGATAGTATTGAATATACGCATACTTGTCATAGATGAAACATGTGGTTGAGTTCTCAGAAACGATATGGAAACACCGCCTAAAATGTCATCGGACTATTTTGGTGCGGTTTACGTTTACACTAGTAACGTAAGTACTGTAAGTGAAATACTGTAAATAAAGGCCGAGGTGTAACGAGCACAGTGAGAGTCGGGGGTGCAGAGGTGTCCCCTAGTTTAAAGACTTGTACGGTATTAGCTTTATTAATATACTTATTCCATCTTCATTAGTTTAAAAGGGATCAGGTGAACATTACAGTTCTTATATTTGCTCTGCAGTTCAATGTAGTGGTCAACAATAAAGCCATTGAAGGGGTTTTATCTTAACTAACTTAATTAAGCTATGTCATTAGAATATTATAAACAAAGTAATAAAGTATTTAACTCTTCTTGAGAAACAAATATTCTAAAGGCCATTGACTTATCTAGTTATTTGTTTTGGACAAAACATTCAGCCCATAAATCTTTACCACAACTCGCCATTAAACTTTGATTCTGTTCATCGGAATCAAGTTGGCTTGTTAAAAGTTTTGTAATTAAATGACAACCAAAGCTGGCATTACCAGTCTTTGAAGATAAGTAGTAAAGTAGGCTTTTTTTTAATAACTATAAAGTGACAATTTTCACCAAGAATTTGTCGGGGAAATGATTTTTCAAAATCATTTGTGTAGTTGCTGGAAATTGTATTTATATTTTTTATTATTAATACTAAATTTAAATTGTACTGTCAGACTTATACTTCAATTATTGTCATTTTGAGCAATGCCAAATTGGTAATGTTAAGTGAATATAATCAACAAAACATTACACTGATATATATAATTTGAGAAAAAATGAAACATTTTAACCAGTTTTTCATTTTTTAAACATGTTTACATCCAAATTCACACAACCCCTTAATAAATAACATTTAAGGTTTATATGGATAAAAATTAAAAATAAATATGTTATAACTTACAATTATTATAACGTGCAATTAGAGTGAGCCAGTCGCCGAGCGGTCTAGTTAGAGATAACGCTGGTTCGAATCCTGGCCTTGACTGTTTGTTTTTACAGTAAACGTAAACGTCACACAACACAAATTTATTACAATATAAGCACAAAATGCACGAATATTATGGTGATCGGTTTCTGTGAGTGGTTCACCTTCCTCAGACCAGAGGGATTCACAAAAGAAAAAAGTAAAGGTGTTTGTTTTTATTAGTGATATTCACCTTATACTGTACTGGATCTTCCCATTACTCTGTCTGACAAGTTTCCCATACATATCAATTTGTAGTCTATGGAGAATAAGGTGAAAGAGGAAATCGGCCTCTCCTTAGAAAAAAAAAAAAAAAAAAAAATTAAACCAGGAAAACAATGGTGTAACTGGATTTTTCATAGGCCTTTTAAGTCTCTTAGTAAACCACATTCAAACTCGGGTACATATCATTCCTGCACTGATAGTAGTTAGTTTAACATTTGTACATGTTTTACTGGTGATATAACTATAGTTGTGTGATCGTACATGTATTCCATCAGTAAGTCCTATTATTACACGCAAATTAACAATTCCGAACATTAATTTTATGTCTAATTCTATTGCATTGAAACCAATTAGTGTAAAGTTATGATACCAACAATAATTGCACTGACAAATCATTTAATGTCTGGAACAGTTTGTGTTCCGATATGCGCGGTATGATTTCATTAGTGGCACTTTTAACTTGCAATGTGATTATCATAATGAGATCGTGTTACATTGAAATTGTTTAGCAGTTTCATAGGCTTAATTTTTTATCGTATAAATAATTTTATCATAATACTTATGATAACGTGCTTTTAAGTAATATAATCTTCATAATTTCTAAAAATAAGCGTTAATGCTAAAGTTACAAGTTTTTACATGTACATTAGAATATTCATTTATAACATTTCACAATGATAATATTACGTGTACAAATAAATTTGATAATCGATGCCTGTATTTCCGGTGCCAAACATAAATACAACAGAGATATAACCGTATAGATATAGACATAGAAAATAATTGATACATGATTCTCGGTGATATTAAGTTGTTTTGAAATTCTATGTTTATCATCCTTACTCCATTTTAAAATAAAGTAAAATAGAATCATCTTAAAGTATGGTAAAACTTGTTATTCAATGGGTGAAAAGAATAAGTGTAATATTCTTTTATTATTTTGACAATTTTTTAACCCTACATTTACAAATTCAAGGCACTTTTGTAGGTAGAACCAAACATCTCTCACCTTGAAAGTGTTTAAAATTGGTGTACCCCAAGGGTCTATTTTGGGTTCACTCTTCGTCTTAATTTTGACCTTCCTTTAGCCATTAACAGAGAATTGGTTCTGTTTGTAGATGATATTACTTGAATTATAAAAAGTAAGAACAGAGCAGAACTATCTTCATTCATGATGAATGACATGGAAAATTGGTTTAAAATAAACGGTCAAAGGCTAAATATTGACAAAAGCTAATAAATTGCTCCAATTTAGTTCATACTTGCAAGTTTTTAGGAGTTCATTTTGATGTAAATACGAACTGGAAAATACATCTAGATTATACTCGGAAAAGTAGATCCATGTCATCTATTTTAAGAGATAGATGATATAAATAATAAATACTAGATCTATAACTAGTATAAGAGATTGTGTTCCAATTAATAGTCTTAAATAATTTATCATGCATATGTTGAGTTAATTTTGAGGTATGGTCTCATTTTATGGGGCAGGCATATGATACAAAGACAGTTTTTAGGCTTCAAAAAGGAATAATTCAAATAATGACAAAATCCCATTCCAGAAATCCCTGTAGGCCTAAATCACATTTTAAAAATTAAAAAATTCGAACCCTTACAGGACTGTATAGATATATACGAATTGTTAATGTATATACATAGTGCCAAAGTTGAATTTCCGGATTCTTTACAGTTCAAACATAATTACAATAGTAGGAATAAAACTATATTTAGATTACCAAAGCATCGATGGCACTATTTGAAAAAAGCCCGTTGTATGCTGGTTAGAAAATGTACAATGAATTGCCCACTAATTTAATATTATTGAATTATAAACAATTCAAAGAACAATTAAAAAGTGAACTCCTTGATCGGGCTTACTATTCTGTTCAAGAGTTTTATGACAATCCTTTAACTAATTTAAAATAGGATTGTTTAGTTAAAAAATATATTTTGTCTTATATTCCATTTTTTAACTCTGTATTTTAAGTTATTTTTATATTGACGACGTAGGCCTACCTGTTCTATATGTTTGTACAAAACTTACAAAAAATGTTGTACAAATAAAATATATTTGTCATTTAATTCATTTTAAATCATGCAATCTTATGGTGAGGTTTGCACATGTTCATTTGAACGTTTATAATATTATTATCTCAAACTTACAAACCTAGAGATACATATACTGCTTAGTAACAAGTCTGCATACATTTTTACTGCTTCTTGGGTACGTTGTTTGCATGTGTAGCTCGACAAAAGCCGTGCAAACATATGAGTGATTATCAGTATGTTAAGTAAAAATAAAAAAAGTGAAAATAAAATAAAAAAATACATTTTACTAGGTGAAATTTCTCTCAAATGCATAACTTTATAGTATTTAATTTTAGACATTTTATTTTGAAAATTAAGTAACAAGGTACATTAAGAAATCTTAGAAAAAAGAAAGCACGATGTATAAAAAGAAAATGAGTCATTTAGGCTATTGACACCTCGAAAATGTTTATTGATATTGACCCCAATGCAGGATGCACGTAACATATCTACCAAGTAAGTGCAGGAAGCCATACAGTACTTTTCAGCAGTGATTTAACACTTAAAACAAGTAGATAGTAATAAGGGAGGGGCCTATTAGATCTGCTTTATCGTAGATAAACTGTGACGATAACAATTCGCTGAGGTGTATATTATATATGTAGCATGTTTTTAGGAATTTATTCATTTTCAGTGCTCTATTTCAAACATTTACTTTAATGAACTTCCAACATATCGACTGAGCTCAGTGAATTTAGATTTATACATATTGGATGAGTAGACTATTTTCCTCAATACAAATTAGTTTCACTCTATGATGATGCGCTTAAATTTTAATATTAAAATTATAAATACCACATTCGTGAAATTTAAATAAGAAAAAATGGTAAATAAATTCTGAAACAGAACTTGCAGATAGTAGAAAGTTATTTCTTGGGGAGGAGCCCCCAGTCTGTTTTAGAACCTTTACAGTTCATATTTAAATATATCATTAAATCTTACATAAAAAACGACGAACAGCTCCCTTCTTATCATTGATTTTAGAGTCAAATTTATTTACCATTAGACAATTATTTATCAGCACTTTGCTTGTCTACACCTACTCACGATGAGAAGCCTTTCTTACCCCTATCAACCACGGCTGCGAGGGGTAGTAGAGGTGTGCGGATTCTAGTCATTGAAAGGGAGATCTAATTGACTAATGTATATTACTTTGCAAATACTGTTTACATACATATGCCCCCAATGATAAGGGACCTGCAGGACGAACCGGTTAGCGTGTTCAAGCGACTAGTTACAACTTGGCCCCGATGGCGCTGAGTCATTCCTTACACCCATTTACCGTGACTAAATAAAATTATATTACATACTTGAACTCATGACAGAACAATACTACATGTCCTGTCGTATATGGATATCTGATTGACTGAAGTCTCCTTTTTCTATTTTATAATTTACATTAAAACTCGTGCTAAATACTTGTTTTCTTATCTAGTTACGTTGTTTATTACATTTATTATAGTTTGTTAATGTTAATTAGTTTGTGTGAAGTGTTTATTTACTAATAACACTTTATGTTTCACATTTTGTCGGCAAGTCCTACTAAATTCGTTAAGATTTAGGATAGAACTCGTAGGCAAGCACTGGCAATGAGCCCATGTGACTACTTATTTAAATAATATTTGTGTTTTTTTAACTTTTGCACCTTCTTGTCATGAAATAAATTTTTCACTACACTACTATGAGTTCAGCTGTTTTCGTTATGTGTTTACAACCTGCGAAACATAATATTTTCAACAGCTGTCTATTGTTTACTACCGAAAGTAACATTGTTTAAAACCGAAAATTTTCCACAGTCAACAACACCTGTTTTTATTCCGTAGTGTAGTGAAAAGTATCGTTCAAAACTCGAGTGAAAGTGTTTTGTATGTTCTCGACCATTTGAAGTGCTCGACAAGTCTCGCACTTCAAACATATGGTCTCGAACATGCAAAACCCCACTTTCCACTCTTGTTATGAAATATACTATTGATTTAATTTGTAGAACGCAGGATTACATATGATAGTTAACCAATAAAATATCAAATATGGACATTTTAGTAATATCATAAAAAATATCTCGTAGGTTTGTCAGTATAATGCAATCATTGGAGATATATTGAAAGAAGTCAAGCTGATAAATTACAAGTTCCAAGATATTAGCGACTGACAGAACAAAAGTATCCCTGAAATCATTACCACAACACAAGCTGTTCATTAAAGTTGGCGGTCTGTTTGTCGGAATGGAGTTAGCTAATTAAAAGTTGAGTCATCAAACGACAACTGGAGTTGTTAGTGGGGACTTTTACCTAATTATACACCTAGAAGTCGGATTATAAGAGCGAGTTACAATTCTCTTATTTATAAAGAGTAACCTATAGTACACTAGTAACGTATAGTACACTAGTAATCTATAGTGCACTAGTAACCTATAGTACACTAGTAACCTATATTACACTAGTAACCTATAGTACACTAGTAACCTATATTACACTAGTAACCTATAGCACACTAGTAACCTATTGTACGATAGTGACCTATAGTACACTAGTAACCTAAAGTACACTAGGCTACTTGTCGTATTTAAATATATTAATTGAGATTATGTTAACAATGGTTTTCTTGGTTTAGGATGTAAAGTACTTATCTTAATTTATATAATTATTTAATTAATAAATAAAGTATGAATCGTCAATATATATATATATAAAGGAGAATCATAAATATAAGAGGAGAATTATTATGATAAATATTAGACAGTGTTACTAATTACTCATTTATCATACTAGCTGAAGTTGGAAATCCCTATTGGATCTATAGAGCTGGTTGTTATTCAGTCCTATAGAGTCCTAGAGTAGTGGTGACAACCGTATTAACAATGCAGTCCACCTCATCTCCCTGCAGCAGATCGTGACTGAAGTTGGAAAATATTATTCGCACTAGTAAAGCTGGTTGTTATTCTGTCCTGTTTTCTCCTGGTGACAACCGTATTAACAATGCAGTCCACCTCATCTCCCTGCAGCAGATCGTGACTGAAGTTGGAAAATATTATTCGCACTAGTAAAGCTGGTTGTTATTCTGTCCTATTTTCTCCTGGTGACAACCGTATTTACAATGCAGTCTACCTTATCTCTCTGCAGCAGATCGTGACTGGAGTTGGAAAGTCGAATTCATACTAGTACACTTACTTACTTACTTCTATGGCCATGGGTACCCAAGGTGGTACTTTGCCTCACCAACTCGCCGTCTCCACTGGTCTCCATATTTTGCCATCTCTTCTGTCATTGCCATCTTCTCCATATCTTTCTCTCCACATCTTCTTCTCCATACTAGTACAGTTGGTTGTTATTTTGTCCTGTAATCTTTTGGTGAGAAATATATTTATAATGCAGTCCACCTCATCTCCCTACATCTGATCGTGACTGGAGTCGGAAAGTATTATTCGCACTAGTACACCTGGTTGTTATTTTGTCCTGTAATCTGGTGGTGACAACCGTATTACCAATGCAGTCCACCTCATCTCCCTGCAGCAGATCGTGACTGGAGTCGGAAAGTATTATTCGCATTAGTAAGGCTGGTTGTTATTCTGTCCTGTATTCTCCTGGTGACAACCGTATTAACAATGCAGTCCACCTCATCTCCCTGCAGCAGATCGTGACTGGATTCGGAAAGTATTATTCGCATTAGTAAGGCTGATTGTTATTCTGTCCAGTATTCTCCTGGTGACAAACGTATTAACAATGCAGTCCACCTCATCTCCCTGCAGCAGATCGTGACTGGGGTCGGAAAGTATTATTCGCATTAGTAAGGCTGGTTGTTATTCTGTCCTGTATTCTCCTGGTGATAACCGTATTTACATTGCAGTCCACCTCATCTCCCTGCAGCAGATCGTGACTGGAGTCGGAAAGTATTATTCGCATTAGTAAGGTTGGTTGTTATTCTGTCCTGTATTCTCCTGGTGATAACCGTATTTACATTGCAGTCCACCTCATCTCCCTGCAGCAGATCGTGACTGGAGTTGGAAAGTATTATTCGCACTAGTAAGGCTGGTTGTTATTCAGTTCTGTACTCTCGTGGTGACAACCGTATTGTGACATCCAGAGTGGCCTCCATCCTGGGAACCGGTGATGCGGAAGTAATGGATGGGTCGCTGACCACCTGCCCTGCTTGTTTACAACCTTTGGGGCACAATGGCTTACGCATGAACGCCCTTACCTCAATGGACTTCTAGATTGTTCTCGGTTGACGAGCCAGCTCTGTCACGGAACTTCGGGCGCAGGGGAATTCAAGAAGCTTCTAGATGGAGACCTGCAGGTGATATATATACGGCCCGGATACCAGCGCGAGTGAGTCTAGAGCCTACAGCCCGGGTGTTTGCAGCGACAGTGAGCGAGTTCTACAGTGCGAGTGAAGTGTCCGAGTATAGTGAAGTGGTCTACGGAGAAGTTACCGGTGAGTGGTTCGTTGTGGGGATCAACGAAGGAGCAGTGCGGTACTTGTGGACGACTTCTGAAGGGACACTGAAGAAACTGTGAGTGAACTGTTAGCATTGGACTGTAGGTAGTAGGGAATCTAGTAAAGTCACTTCGTAGTCCGTAATTGTAAATAATAATAGGAAATCTAGTAGAGTCACTTTATAGTTAGTAATTGTAAATAATAGTAGAGAATTGTACCGGGTCTTTTGACCGGTACATTTCGTTTTTTTTTGTCGTTGGCTGCCGAGCTGCCTGAGATCGCTCATGCCCTGCGTTTCACGTACTTTGGTGGCTGTTGGCCCGGATCCGTTCGTTCCGTGTTCCAGCCTTTGTCTGTCAGGTTGGCCATCTTCTAGATTGTTCTAGTAGTGCTAGTTGTGTCTCGGCGGCCGAACCTCCTTAATATGATCGGCTAAGGCTCCTAAAACTCCAGGGTCCTTGAGTGGGACGTTCAGCCCTCGGCCTGCCGTCCGGGGATTGTCTACCATCTGCACTGCTAGCCTGGCCTGAGGACCATGTTGGAGCCTGGAGTCGCCCTCTACCCGCTCTACATCTTTGGTGGTAGAAATCTTCTGTCCTCAGGTCAGTGCGTTCTATGTCGTTTTTCCCGGCGGCTGAGCTGGGGGTTTTGATGTGAAATAAAAAGAAAAATAAAGGTGCCGAACTATTGAATGTGGCCCAGGCCTAAACTGGAACAGTGACTCTATTCAACACAGCCATTGGGGACTTATATATTTTTTTTACTAAAGGAAAAGAAAAAAACTTTTAAAATACAAAAAGAACTTAGTGTTAATATTTATTGTTATTTATTTTTAATTAGTTTATTTTCTTGTTACATTTGTTTAGATTTTTAAATTTGTTAGGTCCCCATTGTTAAAGTAGGTTATTTATTTATTTATATGTTTAGGCCTAGTGATCGTTATTTATTTTTTGTTGTTGTTAATTGTATTATAGATGTCTTGAAGTGCATTTTTACTCGAACGGTACCATGTTAGATTTTCTTTTTAATTGTTTAATTTTTCAACTCACCAAAAGGGGATTATTGTGCTTTGCTTAACTTCTAATTCGGAGCTGCCCAGGGATTCCGGCTTACTCCCTGGCCTCGGTGGAATCAAGGGATGTGGGCCAAATTGCCGGTTTAATTGGTGATACCAAAATTGTTATAAATTTTTCACTTTTATTTGGGTCTTTAATTTCTTGCGTTTTGGGCTGCAGATAGGCCATACACCATGTAGTTGTTAATTTTGGTTTTTGTAGAGTTTGTGGTTTTTGTAGCTTTGGTGAATCTTGTTAATTTTAGTGTTTATTGTTATTTATTTAATTGCATCTATTTATTGTGGCCTTCAGCCAAGTTTTGATTATTTGTTGGTTTAATTGGAAATAAATTATTTTTGCTCAGCTGCCGAGTGTTATTTTGACCCTCCAACTGCCACCCGTGATCCCATCGCTCGACTTGTTTTGAGACATCCCCCAGTTGGCACGCTTTCCAGCTTTGGTGGGGGGGATGGGTCTCAGAATCTAGGAAAGCCACTTTATAGAGCTAGGAATTGTAATTAAAAGAAGGGAATTTAGTAAAGTCACTTTGCAATTAGTAGTTGTAATTGATTGCCATTTATTGATGCCATCTAAGATTGTAAATATAAATTAGTTTAACTGTAACAGTAGGCCTAATAGTAAATTGTACTTTTCACAATAGTTAAAGTTAAGGAAATAATCCATTTAATTATAATAAGTTAATTTTATATATACAATAAATTTATTAATTGTTTAGTATATCGTGATGCTTATTTGTAAAACCCACATAGCGATTAATTATTTATAAATTAGGACATAAAAAAACGTCACAGTACTTACAATCCAGTCCACCTCATCTCCCTGCAGCAGATCGTGACTGGAGTGGGAAGTCCTCATTTCTTGATTGCTTCCACCTCAATGACAATTAGTTGTGAAAAAGTGTCGATAAATGACTGTCTTCTATATTTTTGTAGTTTACTATGAACAATTTTTTACCTATTTATTACATATTTTACAGTTATACTCTGTTAACATTTATCTTAAGATAACCTAAGAGTATGAGACCTCTGAGATGAAGATGTAGAAGAACATGAAATATTAATTCTATAAGTAATTGTATCTTATAAATTCTTTAATATAATTCTATACAGTAACTGAGATATTAATTTTGATGCAAAGTTTTTAAATATAATAAATAATTGATAATTAATTTGATTTGTTGATTAATTACAATCAATAACAATGAAAATAGTTTATTAATTGAAGCTTATCAATTGATATTTCAAAACAGTCAAAGGTTATGGTTTTAAACTACTTCAAGGGACGTAATAAGCTTTACCTCAACAACAGAGTGAATTATAACAAAATATTTTAAAAGGAGAGAAACCCTCGAGAAGGTAATGGAAATATCTTAAATTGGCTCTTTTTACTCTGACAAAGTGACACGGGATTTGTTGTTTCGCTTTTATATTTTTCATTTCTCTTCGAAATTTATTTACGATGTACAGATGGATTAAAATCCCTCAATTAACCAACCTACCTAATTCCACACCAGGAATTTGTACCTAGACCAAACTAACGATGTTCCCAAAAATGATCATACTTTTTAGACTCAATTAACGAGATAATAGTTGAAGTAGGGTAACGTTTGAACGAGTTAACACAAGCTGTACTACTAGTTCAGTGACAGGTAAAAACGCAAATAGTTTTGTACTAAAATGAATATAGTTTACAAAGCAGTCCTAAGTTTTAGTCGTTTCATTTATTCAAATTAGTATACAGTATTTTGCTGAATGAGATTTAAAATATTCCATTTTTAATTAAAAGTTTAATTACTTAAACTTTAAGTTTAAATTATTAACTTAATATTTAATTCACGATTCGATTAAATTTACATAAATAAAAAAAATCACATAAATCCTTGTAGATGTACCTCAATATAAATAAATTGTAGGTTAACACTATCATGTCACAATCAAACGGGAATATGATACACATAGTAATATTTATTATAAACCTAATATAATTAAAAAAATACAAGTAACATAACTATTATTATTTCTTAAACTTAAATTTCGTTTCTGCCCAAAATATTTAATTGGCATTCGAGAACATCTTTCTTTTTTGATCATGAAATTTCTGTGTCAAATTTTGGTATTGATTAATTTCATTATAGGTTGTTATAGTGTCGAGATAAAATATAAATATATGTAAGTATAAAAAACATTGATACAGATAGTCAGTCATATAAATAAATGTACACAGTTTTAAGTTGTATATTAGTGCAGATTTAAAATTACAGTAACAAGAATTCTATCCTTTTGTGGATATGAAGTTGAAAAGTTATATCATCACAATTTCACTATTCTCTAACATGAAAGCAACTTTAGCACTTTATTTTATTATAAAGAAACACATTTAAAAGAAACTATTATCCTTTGATATTTTGCTAATACTAAGAAAAAACTACTGTTACACACTAGTGTTCTGCAATGAAGTATTTCTTGATATTGAAACTAATCTTTTTGTAAGATACCATCGGTAACTTTTACTTCTATTTATTATTTTATATTGTACTTAATTATTATTTTGTAGTTTTTACGTTTTCTTTCACTGTTTGCCTGAACACTGGTTAAAACATTGAAATACGTTTTTTTAAATATAGAAATAGTTATTTCTAGTTATATTTTAAGGTGGCCAGACAATCAGAAGCGGCCGCAGCTAATAGGCTATGGCGGTGGCTTGCCCCGCATCTGCCCGGATTCGATTCCCGGGTTGACCATAACATATATTTTACCACTGTGCCGTTCTCGTGGTTCAGAAGTCACGGTAAGCCGGTGTATCAACGAGCTTACACAGCAAAAATGTGCTCGCCTAAGTAGGCGATAGGAACTGTGTATTAATTGGACACCTCTCCATACTAAAAGTGTGCTCGCCTAAGACGGCGATATGAACTGTGTATTAATTGGACACCTCTCCATACTAAAAGTGTGCTCGCCTAAGTAGGCGATAGGAACTGTGTATTAATTGGACACCTCTCCATACTAAAAGTGTGCTCGCCTAAGTAGGCGATAGGAACTGTGTATTAATTGGACACCTCTCCATACTAAAAGTGTGCTCGCCTAAGTAGGCGATAGGAACTGTGTATTAATTGGACACCTCTCCATACTAAAAGTGTGCTCGCCTAAGTAGGCGATAGGAACTGTGTATTAATTGGACACCCCTCCATACTAAAAGTGTGCTCGCCTAAGTAGGTGATAGGAACTGTGTATTAATTGGACACCTCTCCATACTAAAAGTGTGCTCGCCTAAGTAGGCGATAGGAACTGTGTATTAATTGGACACCTCTCCATACTAAAAGTGTGCTCGCCTAAGTAGGCGATAGGAACTGTGTATTAATTGGACACCTCTCCATACTAAAAGTGTGCTCGCCTAAGATGGCGATAGGAACTGTGTATTAATTGGACACCTCTCCATACTAAAAAAGTGCTCGCCTAAGTAGGCGATAGGAACTGTGTATTAATTGGACACCTCTCCATACTAAAAGTGTGCTCGCCTAAGACGGCGATAGGAACTGTGTATTAATTGGACACCTCTCCATACTTAAAGTGTGCTCGCCTAAGTAGGCGATAGGAACTGTGTATTAATTGGGCACCTCTCCATACTAAAAGTGTGCTCGCCTAAGACGGTGATAGGAACTGTGTATTAATTGAGCACCTCTCCATTCTAAAAGTGTGCTCGCTTAAGTAGGCAATAGGATATGTGTATTAATAGGACACCTCTCCATACTAAATATATGCTCGCCTAAATAGGCGATAGGAACTGTGTATTAATAGGACACCTCTCCATACTAAAAATGTGCTCGCCTAAGTAGGCGATAGGAACTGTGTATTAATAGGACACCTCTCCATACTAAAAGTGTGCTCGCCTAAGTAGGCGATAGGAACTGTGTATTAATTGAACACCTCTCCATTCTAACAGTGTGCTCGCCTAAGTAGGCAATAGGAAATGTGTATTAATTGGACACCTCTCCATACTAAAAATATGCTCGCCTAAATAGGCGATAGGAACTGTGTATTAATAGGACACCTCTCCATACTAAAAATGTGCTCGCCTAAGTAGGCGATAGGAACTGTGTATTAATAGGACACCTCTCCATCCTAAAAGTGTGCTCGCCTAAGTAGGCGATAGGAACTGTGTATTAATCAAGCACCTCTCCATAGTAAAAGTGTGCTCGCCTAAGTAGGCGAGTGGAACTGTGTATTAATCGAGCACCTCTCCATAGTAAAAATGTGCTCGCCTAAGTAGGCGATAGGAACTGTGTATTAATTGAGCACCTCTCCATAATAAAAGTGTGCTGGCCTAAGTAGGCGAGTGGAACAGTGTATTAATTGAGCACCTCTCCATACGAAAAGTGTGCTGGCCTAAGTAGGCGTGTGGAACAGTGTATTAATTGGGCACCTCTTCATAATAAAAGTGTGCTGGTCTAAGTAGGCAATAGGAACTGTGTATTAATTGGGCACCTCTCCATACTAAAAGTGTGCTCGCCTAAGAAGGCGAGAGGAACTGTGTATTAATTGGGCACCTCTCCATACTAAAAGTGTGCTCGCCTAAGTAGGTGAGTGGAGATGTGTATTAATTGGGCACCTCACCATAATAAAAGTGTGCTCGCCTTAGAAGTCGAGTGGAACTGTGTATTAATCAAGCACCTCTCCATAGTAAAAGTTTGCTCGCCTAAGTAGGCGAGTGGAGCTGTGTATTAATTGGGCACCTCTCCATAATAAAAGTGTACTGGTCTAAGTAGGCGATAGGAACTGTGTATTAATTTGGCACCTCTCCATACTAAAAGTGTACTCGCCTAAGTAGGCGAGTGGAACTGTGTATTAATTGGGCACCTCTCCATACTAAAAGTGCGCTCGCCTAAGAAAGCGATAGGAACTGTGTATTAATTGGGCACCTCTCCATACTAAAAGTGTGCTGGTCTAAGTAGGTGAGTGGAATTGTGTATTAATGGGGACCTCTCCATAATAAAAGTGCGCTCGCCTAAGAAAGCGATAGGAACTGTGTATTCATTGGGCACCTCTCCATACTAAAAGTGTGCTGGTCTAAGTAGGTGAGTGGAATTGTGTATTAATTGGGCACCTCTCCATACTAAAAATGCGCTCGCCTAAGAAAGCGATAGGAACTGTGTATTCTTCATTGGGCACCTCTCCATAATAAAAGTGTGCTGGTCTAAGTTGGCGATAGGAACTGTGTACTAATTGGGCACCTCTCCATACTAAAAGTGTGCTCGCCTAAGACGACGATAGGAACTGTGTATCAATTGGGCACCTCTCCATACTAAAAGTGTGCTCGCCTAAGACGGCGATAGGAACTGTGTATTAATTGGGCACCTCTCCATACTAAAAGTGTGCTCGCCTAAGAAGGCGAGTGGAACTGTGTATTAATTGGGCACCTCTCCATACTAAAAGTGTGCTCGCCTAAGTAGGCGAGTGGAACTGTGTATTAATTGGGCACCTCTCCATACTAAAAGTGTGCTCGCCTAAGAAGGCGAGTGGAACTGTATATTAATGTGGAACCTCTCCATACTAAAAGTGTGCTCGCCTAAGAAGGCGAGTGGACTGTGTATTAATTGGGCACCTCTCCATACTAAAAGTGTGCTCGCCTAATTAGCCGAGTGGGTCTGTGTATTAATTGGGCACCTCTCCATACTAAAAGTGTGCTCGCCTAAGTAGGCGAGTGGACTGTGTATTAATTGGGCACCTCTCCATACTAAAAGTGTGCTCGCCTAATTAGCCGAGTGGGTCTGTGTATTAATTGGGCACCTCTCCATACTAAAAGTGTGCTCGCCTAAGTAGCCGAGTGGGTCTGTGTATTAATTGGGCACCTCTCCATACCAAAAGTGTGCTCGCCTAAGAAGGCGAGTGGACTGTGTATTAATTGGGCACCTCTCCATACTAAAAGTGTGCTCGCCTAATTAGCCGAGTGGGTCTGTGTATTAATTGGGCACCTCTCCATACTAAAAGTGTGCTCGCCTAAGTAGCCGAGTGGGTTGGTGTATTAATTGGGCACCTCTCCATACTAAAATTGTGCTCGCTTATGTTGCCGAGTGGGTCTGTGTATTAATTGGGCACCTATCCATACCAAAAGCAATAGGAAATTTTATTTTTAATTTTATTTACAAACAAAAGTGTGGCTATTTTTACAATTTGCTAAAATGTAACCTATTTTATATGTAGGATATTTTATATGATAAGTTTGATTTGTAATTCAGTTTGTTTTTCCTTTTTGTATATTCCAATTTGTTCGACTAATAATGGCTTAAAAAAATTGTCTGCAAAAATGGGGTGAAAATTAGTTCAAACTCTTTATATGTATTTTGTACTTAAACTTAAGTACTACTTAAATACATTATGGCGTGTTTGTATACTATTTTATAAACATCATTTTAATTTATCAGTGAGGCATAAATTAAATGGCTCAATGGATTGGATTTAGATTTGTGACAGGAGATCACTTTATATTTTATTTTTATCAATAAATTTTAAATGATATATTTTTATTATATATATTTGAATCAAGCTCCAAAAGTCATAATATACAAATAAAATATTTAGTGATCTTTAACCTAAAAAAATCAATGTAAGCTTGAATGATCTATAAAATAAAAACTGCATATCTATACAGTAGTTTTAAAATATAAAAATTAAATAAAAGAAGTTAAATGATAAATAATTAGTCCAATAGTACATTGAAGGTAAGCATTTTAAAATTTCACAATATTCAGGAGTTGTCAATGGAGATGACACATATATTTGGCAAAGATAATACATCAAAGTTAATGACGTCATATATGTAGTTAGTGTAGTAGTAACGTCAGACCTATGTGTGACTTGGATTGACCACTCAACTCTCACATTGTGTTTGAGTATTTCATCCGGCGCACAAGGATATAGACTGTATTTAAAAACGACATAATTAAGATCATATTCTTATTGTTTGATATGTTTCGTAACTTAGATTAGATTAGCTTTTGGTAATCAAAGTATAACACTTAAATTTACTTTTTTACTATACGCAATTTAAAAACTAATTTTTAAATTTTTTGTTCAAAGTGCACTAAAATCATAGCTATGTTATGCAAATAGTTTGAGAAGATTTATAGTAACTGAATATTGGAAACCCGAATATATTGTCTATGTAAGTATTCAAATTAATTACGATTTTTATACAGTATATTCAATTATCTAACCAATGGTAAAACTAAAACATCAAGCTTAAATGTAGTGTTTTAGTTAATCAAATCTTTTTAAGTAGATTATAAAAAAAAAAATGTTCTAAACATAATTATAAACTACCATGAACTGTGCTTTCAAAAAATATTTATATATTAAACAAAGTAAATCCAAAATGTCACATAAATTGATTTCAGAGTAATGAAAACACAGGTGAGTATGACTTAAACAAACTTAATAAATGTTAAGAGCTTCGACTAAAAGTAGGAAGAGGAAAGGAGGGGAAAACATTGTATATGACAAAAATAACCATTGCTACAGTACAGTAGTATAGTTCAGTAAATAGTTTAGGCGTGTTTAACAATTTGTATAGATTTAATAGTAGAAGGAACTAATTAGTACTAACTAACATTATTAATAAAGTTGTTTTTCATAATTTAATTTCTTCTTAACACAGTGAAGTTGGGAACTGGAGTCAGAGACAAATCGATGGTAGGGTAAAATAATTTGAAAACAGTTGTCAAAGTAAGATTTGCATTTACATCCAGAACAAACATTAACAGAACAAACATTGAATAATAGTTAATGGTTGAAAATATTTTGTTAGTAATTCTTACATTCTTACATTCTTACATATGAGACGCCGACACAACGTTGTGCGTATTTTAAGGCGAATATGAATGGTTTTTTATGAGTGTAGGATGAGTGTAGATGAGTGTAGTCTGGTTACTAACTGAGTTCAACTGTTCCTCAGAAAGGGCAATTTATTAATAGCCCAACAGCCAGGGCAACTAAGGGACCTACAGCTTTACGTGGAATCCGAACCACGTAGTGCTGGTCTGATTTTCAGCTAATTGACAAGCCTGATGCTCAGTTATCTCCCCCACACAACATCCGCACAATGATTACCACCCAACATGGACACCCCAGACTTCTCTAGTAGTGTCCACGCCGATAGCAACCACCAAGCGGACGCCATGTCGGTATTAAGAGGACCGAGCATCCAACCTATCGCCTACAATCTCCCAAACACTTATACATAATGAAGATTATGTGAAGATTTAGGATATATGTAATATTGATAGTGTAGTTATGGAAATCAATGTCTGAATTATCATTAGTTAAAAACACTTGCAGATTAAAAATAACGTAAAAAATGTGAAAATTGGGTTGGTTCAGCCTTGGAACTAAAAAAAAAAAAAAAAAAAAAAAAAAAAAAAAAAAAAATTAAGGTATTTTAACTAGAGGCCAAGGAATTTAGAACTGTTTTAGCGGAATGGTTCATTTCATAGATAGAACCTTATATCTAAGTATTTCACCAAATGAATACGATTGAGGATAGTTAAAATTCAATAATGTTATCTGGTACAAAATCAGAACAGCAAAAAAATAAGATTATATTTAAAAGCGTTTTGTTACAAAATAAAGAAAATGGAATGGACAATAATCAAATAACGGAGGAGTGTTGTTAACAAGTTTAGTCTGTTCCTATATAAAATCATGTCATTTTTAGGAAAGCCCTGTAAGATTATATACCATAGAGTAACACTGTAAGAAAGATTACAGTGTAATTGCCTTGGTAATCTATCGGAGGCTCCATAAACATGAACACGAATACAACTCCTGAAGGCTCACCTACCCCCAAAATGACACATCGATGACCCACCCACACATGGTGACGGTTTCCAAAAATCCACCCAACCACTCTTTTACTCGTGTTTATATCAAGATGTCATTGTGCTAGTAGGTGTATCAATTTGTGTGGTTTATTTTTAGCTCGGAGGAACCTAAATATCTGAGGTTTTAGCTGCGACCCATAGACAATAATTGTTACGTATTGTATTTACCACTGATATGAGTAGTGAAATAAGGAGAGAGCCAGACCCACTTTGACCTTTGGACTTTCAAGATGGCGGCGGTCACGTGACTTTTCCAAGATGGCGGCGCCCATTTCCCGCCAAATTTCCTAACCTAACTTTTCCTAACCTCAAATTTCCCGCCAAATTTCCCACGCTTTTCCCGGAATTCCCCAAAATTCCCGATTTTCCCCCAAATTCCCAAATTTCCCTCAAATTCCCAAATTTCCCTCCAAATTCCCACATCATACTATATGAAATACACTGTTAACCTTGTTATACTATATAAAATTCATTGTTAACCTAACTTTTTCCGTGTTATACTATATAAAATGCACTGTTAACCTTGTTATACTATATAAGATACACTATATAAAATACAGTCTTAACCTAACTTTTTCCATGTTATACTATATAAAATTCACTTTTTTTTGTCCAATATGGCATCTTTTTCCATATTATACTATATAAAATTCACTTTTTTGTCCAATATGGCGTCTTTTTCCGTGTTATACTATATAAAATTCACTTTTTTGTCCAATATGACGTCTTTTTCCATGTTATACTATATAAAATGCACTTTTTTGTCCAATATGGCGTCTTTTTCCATATTATACTATATAAAATGCACTTTTTTGTCCAATATGGCGTCTTTTTCCATGTTATACTATATAAAATGCACTTTTTTGTCCAATATGACGTCTTTTTCCATGTTAGACTATATAAAATGAACTTTTTTGTCCAATATGACGTCTTTCCCTCTTCAAAATTCCCTCCCAAAATTCCTAATCCAATATGGCGACCTTTCCCTTCGGGTACTTCTGGCGACCGTCAGCTACCTTCGTACGCTCTTAGCCTATGATGCACACGTCGTCTGCTGGTCGGGCACGCATGCTCATGGACTTGCTACTCTACTCATATATACACTATAACAAATTAATATTTCATACACTATAATAAAATTAATATTTAATATACTCAATGTGCTCGACCCGATCGTAGCGCACCTGGTGGCAAAACTTAGCGCATCCTTTCGGAACATGGCGCCTTCGGAAGGGAAGTCCCCGGTGGTAATTCCCCTTCTCAAATTCGGTCTTTATACTATATAAAATACACTATTAACCTTTCTCATACTATATAAAATGCTAAAGATGGCGGTCATTTACATATGTACTATATAAAATGCTTTCGTGTACTTCCGGCAACCGTCGGCTACCTTCGTACACGTCGTCTGCTGGTCTGACGCACACCCAAATGCCACGCTCTGATTGGTTACCTCCCTACTTTACAAGTAATCTTTCTCACACGTACTGTTAGACTACTTATTTAATTTAATTTTTTCTCAACTTTTTAATAAATACACTGTTAATATACGCTCTTACCTTCGGACACTCATCCATGGCTTCCTACACTGTTACCTATACTTATCTATCGAATCACAGATCATCCTCAAGCCCCTACTTAACACTCTAGGCAACCTGCAATACACGTTTTAATTAAAAATCAAGGACAGCTATTATTTATATTAATTATTTACTTCTTTTTTTATTTTTATTTAATTGTTACATACGAGGCCAACTGGTGTACGGTGACCGGGCTTTATCGCTGTTATCACATCACTTGACCTCAAAGGTCAACCCGTGGCTGTTATCACATCCCACAAGCATTGTTTTACATCCCGTATGAACGATGTACGAGTCTTTGTTACTAACTAGATGAACGAGTGTAGTCTTTGTTACTAACTAAGGCTGCTGGACCCTTTGATATATGATCTATTAACAACACAGTAGTCAGGGAATCTATGACATGGAACCCAAACCCCTTAAAATTTAGTTAAAATGTCCATAAATAGGGTTATTTGTGTACAAAATATGTTATAATTCCCTAAAAGCAATAAAATGCAGTGTCATAACAACGATATTTGTCCTAAACATTAAAAATTCCTTTAAAATACTCTTATAGAACCCCAGTTTGAGCTCAAAACAACGTACAAAACTGATGTAACACTTGTAAATTAATTGTTTAACCTACATAGCTATTTAGTTGACTCCAAACAGTTGGCAAAGTGTAAGTAGCCAATAGGAATAAATTCTCTATAATGTTCACATTTTAAGCTTGATTTTAACAAAACCTGATGCTATTGATTCTTTGCACATTAAACAAATAAACGAATAGTTAGTTGAAATGTGTCTATTGTAGAAACTTTGGTATTAACAGTAAGAAAGTTTGGTTTCTTTTGACTATAATATACTCGATCAGAAAATGTATATACACCACTCCCAAAGACCGAAACACATGGAGAACCTAGAACACACAACATTCTTGATAGATCACCTTCCTATTCATCACATAAGACCCTTGATTATCCATCACCTATCCCTAAGACATCTGACTGACCAACTACCCACCCAATATTCTAGACTAAACACACTCTACATACAAGACCTTTGATTGACCACCTACCTACCCAACACACACAGTACCCTCGATAGGCCACACACCTTCCCAACACATAACACATCCGACTGACCATCTACCCACCTAATATACTAGACTAACCACACCTTAAATACAAGACTTTTGATTGACCATCTACCCACTCAACACACACAGACCCTCGATAGGCCACACACCTTCCCAACACATAACACATCCGACTGACCATCTACCCACCTAATATACTAGACTAACCACACTCTACACATAGTCCTCTTGACAGACCACGCACCCCTCTCGACACATAATACATTTGACCACCTACCCACCTAATATACTAGACTAACCACACTCTACATACAAGACTTTTGATTGACCATCTACCCACTCAACACACACAGACCCTCGATAGGCCACACACCTTCCCAACACATAACACATCCGACTGACCATCTACCCACCTAATATACTAGACTAACCACACTCTACACATAGTCCTCTTGACAGACCACGCACCCCTCTCGACACATAATACATTTGACCACCTACCCACCTAATATACTAGACTAACCACACTCTACATACAAGACTTTTGATTGACCATCTACCTACCCAACACACACAGTACCCTCGATAGGCCACACACCTTCCCAACACATAACACATCTGACTGACCACCTACCTACTTAATAAACTAGACTAACCACACTCTACATACAAGACTTTTGATTGACCACTCACCTACTAAACACACAGACGTTTGATTAAACACCCACATACTCAACACAGAGTCATGTTGATAGACCAACCCACCTTCCCCAAACATAAAACCTTTGATAGACCAACCACACACTCTACAGACATAACTTAAAATACCATCACACTACCAAAAAGGCAGTCTCTTTATAGACCCCCATCTACTCAATACATGAGACACTTGGTTAACCACTCGCCTACCCAACACATAGTCCTCTTGATAGACCACTCACCCCTCCCGACACATAATACATTTGACAGACCACTTACTTAACATACAAGACTGACCATACACTCTACATCGAAGACGTTTGATTATCCACTCACCTACTCAATACATACAAAACACTTGTTTGATCACAACAATTTAACAAACACAACTGACGATTGACATTCCACATTCCCAAAGCATCATACTACAATGAAAATAGTCCTATTGACATACCCCTACCTACCAAACATACGTACCACACAACATAAAATCATGACAACAGTCCACCCACCTACTCAACACACAACACCTCTGATAGATAATCCACCTAAAAAATTACATAAAACCTTACAGTGACACCCAAAATTCATGGATAACCTACCTACCAAACATACGAATTGACCACATTACCAAAGCATATGAAGGACCACCTACCAAACATACGTACCACACACCATAAAATCATGACTTAACAGTCCACCCACCTACTCAACACACAACACCTCTGATAGATAATCCTCCTAAACATTACATAAAACCTTACAGTGACACCCAAAATTCATGGATAACCTACCTACCAAACATACGAATTGACCACATTACCAAAGCATATGAAGGACCACCTACCAAACATACGTACCACACACCATAAAATCATGACTTAACAGTCCACCCACCTACTCAACACACAACACCTCTGATAGATAATCCACCTAAACATTACATAAAACCTTACATTGACACCCAAAATTCATGGATAACCTACCTACCAAACATACGAATTGACCACATTACCAAAGCATATGAAGGACCACCTACCAAACATACGTACCACACACCATAAAATCATGACTTAACAGTCCACCCACCTACTCAACGCACAACACCTCTGATAGATAATCCTCCTAAACATTACATAAAACCTTACATTGACACCCAACATTCATGGATAACCTACCTACCAAACATACGAATAGACCACATTACCAAAGCATATGAAGGACCAATCACAAACATACGTACCACACACCATAAAATCATGACTTAACAGTCCACCCACCTACTCAACACACAACACCTCTGATAGATAATCCACCTAACCACTACATAAAACCTATGATTGACACTCAACATTTTTGGATGACCACCTACCATACATACGTACACCATAAAACCACGACTTAACAGTCCACACACCTACTCAAAACACAACACCTTTGATAGATAATCCACCTAAACATTACATAAAACCTTACATTGACACCCAACATTCATGGATGACCTACCTACCATACATACGTACACCATAAAACCATGACTTAACAGTCCACACACCTACTCAAAACACAACACCTCTGATAGATAATCCACCTAACCACTACATAAAACCTATGATTGACACTCAACATTCATGGATGACCACCAACCATACATACGTACACCATAAAACCATGACTTAACAGTCCACACGCCTACTCAAAACACAACACCTCTGATAGATAATCCACCTAACCACTACATAAAACCTATGATTGACACTCAACATTCATGGATGACCACCAACCATACATACGTACACCATAAAACCATGACTTAACAGTCCACACGCCTACTCAAAACACAACACCTCTGATAGATAATCCACCTAACCACTACATAAAACCTTTGATTGATACTCAACATTCATGGATGACCTACCTACCAAACATACGAATTGACCACATTACCAAAGCATATGAAGGACCACCTACCATACATACGTACCACACACCATAAAATCATGACTTAACAGTCCACCCGCCACCTCAACACACAACACCTCTGATAGATAATCCACCTAACCACTACTTAAAACCTTTGATTGACACTCAAGATTCATGGATGACCTACCTACCAAACATACGAATTGACCACATTCTCAAAGCATAAGAAGGACCACCTACCACACATACATACCACACACCATAAAACCATGACTTAACAGTCCACTCAAACATACTCAAAACACAACACCTCTGATAGATAATCCACCTAAACATTACATAAAACCTTACATTGACACCCAACATTCATGGATGACCTACCTACCAAACATACGAATTGACTACATTACCAAAGCATATGAAGGACCACCTACCATACATACGTACCACACACCATAAAATCATGACTTAACAGTCCACCCGCCTACCTCTGCACACACAATTCCTTATGACACACCCTAAACATACCACTCATCCTACAGACAAAACTCCTAGAGAACTACCCATCCACCATAAAAACAGTATTGCTTCATTTAATCATGTTTTAAAATAACATTATTACACTGTAAGATAGGTTTAATACAGCTAAAGACCTAAAGTGTTACCTAAAATTCTGTTTTATATGAGAGCCGTTGGTGGAAAACATCCAAACTAAACATAGAAAATAGGAATCAGCTAGTAGTTTCATAGAAATTCTGCTATACAACTAAAAAAATATGAGAAAAAATTAGGTTTAAAAACAATGAACACAGAAAAAATTAGGTTTAAAAACAATGAACACAGAAAAAATTAGGTTTAAAAACAATGAACACAGAAAAAATTAGGTTTAAAAACAATGAGAACAGAAAAAATTAGATTAAAAAAATGAACATAGAAAAAGTTAGGTTAAAAAAATGAACACAGAAAAAGTTAGGTTAAAAAAAGAACACAGAAAAAGTTAGGTTAAAAAAAATAAACATAGAAAAAGTTAGGTTAGCAAACATCAGAAAAGTTCAATTAAAATTAACAAAACTCATAAAATGGGACATTTTTTGACTTTTGTTAATTTTAACAACTTTTCGGAAAAGTAAGGATAGCAATCAACCTTTCGGTTGTTTGCTAGACTTACTTTTCTGATGTTTGCTAACCTAACTTTTTCTATGTTTATTTTTTTTAACCTAACTTTTTCTGTGTTCTTTTTTTAACCTAACTTTTTCTGTGTTCATTTTTTTAACCTAACTTTTTCTATGTTCATTTTTTTAATCTAATTTTTTCTGTTCTCATTGTTTTTAAACCTAATTTTTTCTGTGTTCATTGTTTTTAAACCTAATTTTTTCTGTGTTCATTGTTTTTAAACCTAATTTTTTCTGTGTTCATTGTTTTTAAACCTAATTTTTTCTCATATTTTTTTAGTTGTATAGCAGAATTTCTATGAAACTACTAGCTGATTCCTATTTTCTATGTTTAGTTTGGATGTTTTCCACCAACGGCTCTCATATAAAACAGAATTTTAGGTAACACTTTAGGTCTTTAGCTGTATTAAACCTATCTTACAGTGTAATAATGTTATTTTAAAACATGATTAAATGAAGCAATACTGTTTTTATGGTGGATGGGTAGTTCTCTAGGAGTTTTGTCTGTAGGATGAGTGGTATGTTTAGGGTGTGTCATAAGGAATTGTGTGTGCAGAGGTAGGCGGGTGGACTGTTAAGTCATGATTTTATGGTGTGTGGTACGTATGTATGGTAGGTGGTCCTTCATATGCTTTGGTAATGTAGTCAATTCGTATGTTTGGTAGGTAGGTCATCCATGAATGTTGGGTGTCAATGTAAGGTTTTATGTAATGTTTAGGTGGATTATCTATCAGAGGTGTTGTGTTTTGAGTATGTTTGAGTGGACTGTTAAGTCATGGTTTTATGGTGTGTGGTATGTATGTGTGGTAGGTGGTCCTTCTTATGCTTTGAGAATGTGGTCAATTCGTATGTTTGGTAGGTAGGTCATCCATGAATCTTGAGTGTCAATCAAAGGTTTTAAGTAGTGGTTAGGTGGATTATCTATCAGAGGTGTTGTGTGTTGAGGTGGCGGGTGGACTGTTAAGTCATGATTTTATGGTGTGTGGTACGTATGTATGGTAGGTGGTCCTTCATATGCTTTGGTAATGTGGTCAATTCGTATGTTTGGTAGGTAGGTCATCCATGAATGTTGAGTATCAATCAAAGGTTTTATGTAGTGGTTAGGTGGATTATCTATCAGAGGTGTTGTGTTTTGAGTAGGCGTGTGGACTGTTAAGTCATGGTTTTATGGTGTACGTATGTATGGTTGGTGGTCATCCATGAATGTTGAGTGTCAATCATAGGTTTTATGTAGTGGTTAGGTGGATTATCTATCAGAGGTGTTGTGTTTTGAGTAGGCGTGTGGACTGTTAAGTCATGGTTTTATGGTGTACGTATGTATGGTTGGTGGTCATCCATGAATGTTGAGTGTCAATCATAGGTTTTATGTAGTGGTTAGGTGGATTATCTATCAAAGGTGTTGTGTTTTGAGTAGGCGTGTGGACTGTAAGTCATGGTTTTATGGTGTACGTATGTATGGTAGGTGGTCATCCATGAATGTTGAGTGTCAATCATAGGTTTTATGTAGTGGTTAGGTGGATTATCTATCAGAGGTGTTGTGTTTTGAGTAGGTGTGTGGACTGTTAAGTCATGGTTTTATGGTGTACGTATGTATGGTAGGTAGGTCATCCATGAATGTTGGGTGTCAATGTAAGGTTTTATGTAATGTTTAGGTGGATTATCTATCAAAGGTGTTGTGTTTTGAGTAGGTGTGTGACCTGTTAAGTCGTGGTTTTATGGTGTACGTATGTATGGTAGGTGGTCATCCATGAATGTTGAGTGTCAATCATAGGTTTTATGTAGTGGTTAGGTGGATTATCTATCAGAGGTGTTGTGTGTTGAGTAGGTGGGTGGACTGTTAAGTCATGATTTTATGGTGTGTGGTACGTATGTTTGTGATTGGTCCTTCATATGCTTTGGTAATGTGGTCTATTCGTATGTTTGGTAGGTAGGTTATCCATGAATGTTGGGTGTCAATGTAAGGTTTTATGTAATGTTTAGGAGGATTATCTATCAGAGGTGTTGTGCGTTGAGTAGGTGGGTGGACTGTTAAGTCGTGATTTTATGGTGTGTGGTACGTATGTTTGGTAGGTGGTCCTTCATATGCTTTGGTAATGTGGTCAATTCGTATGTTTGGTAGGTAGGTTATCCATGAATTTTGGGTGTCAATGTAAGGTTTTATGTAATGTTTAGGTGGATTATCTATCAGAGGTGTTGTGTGTTGAGTAGGTGGGTGGACTGTTAAGTCATGATTTTATGGTGTGTGGTACGTATGTTTGGTAGGTGGTCCTTCATATGCTTTGGTAATGTGGTCAATTCGTATGTTTGGTAGGTAGGTTATCCATGAATTTTGGGTGTCACTGTAAGGTTTTATGTAATGTTTAGGAGGATTATCTATCAGAGGTGTTGTGTGTTGAGTAGGTGGGTGGACTGTTAAGTCATGATTTTATGGTGTGTGGTACGTATGTTTGGTAGGTGGTCCTTCATATGCTTTGGTAATGTGGTCAATTCGTATGTTTGGTAGGTAGGTTATCCATGAATTTTGGGTGTCACTGTAAGGTTTTATGTAATTTTTTAGGTGGATTATCTATCAGAGGTGTTGTGTGTTGAGTAGGTGGGTGGACTGTTGTCATGATTTTATGTTGTGTGGTACGTATGTTTGGTAGGTAGGGGTATGTCAATAGGACTATTTTCATTGTAGTATGATGCTTTGGGAATGTGGAATGTCAATCGTCAGTTGTGTTTGTTAAATTGTTGTGATCAAACAAGTGTTTTGTATGTATTGAGTAGGTGAGTGGATAATCAAACGTCTTCGATGTAGAGTGTATGGTCAGTCTTGTATGTTAAGTAAGTGGTCTGTCAAATGTATTATGTGTCGGGAGGGGTGAGTGGTCTATCAAGAGGACTATGTGTTGGGTAGGCGAGTGGTTAACCAAGTGTCTCATGTATTGAGTAGATGGGGGTCTATAAAGAGACTGCCTTTTTGGTAGTGTGATGGTATTTTAAGTTATGTCTGTAGAGTGTGTGGTTGGTCTATCAAAGGTTTTATGTTTGGGGAAGGTGGGTTGGTCTATCAACATGACTCTGTGTTGAGTATGTGGGTGTTTAATCAAACGTCTGTGTGTTTAGTAGGTGAGTGGTCAATCAAAAGTCTTGTATGTAGAGTGTGGTTAGTCTAGTATATTAAGTAGGTAGGTGGTCAGTCGGATGTGTTATGTGTTGGGAAGGTGTGTGGCCTATCGAGGGTACTGTGTGTGTTGGGTAGGTAGGTGGTCAATCAAAAGTCTTGTATGTAGAGTGTGGTTAGTCTAGTATATTAGGTGGGTAGGTGGTCAAATGTATTATGTGTCGAGAGGGGTGCGTGGTCTGTCAAGAGGACTATGTGTAGAGTGTGGTTAGTCTAGTATATTAGGTGGGTAGATGGTCAGTCGGATGTGTTATGTGTTGGGAAGGTGTGTGGCCTATCGAGGGTCTGTGTGTGTTGAGTGGGTAGATGGTCAATCAAAAGTCTTGTATGTAGAGTGTGGTTAGTCTAGTATATTAGGTGGGTAGGTGGTCAAATGTATTATGTGTCGAGAGGGGTGCGTGGTCTGTCAAGAGGACTATGTGTAGAGTGTGGTTAGTCTAGTATATTAGGTGGGTAGATGGTCAGTCGGATGTGTTATGTGTTGGGAAGGTGTGTGGCCTATCGAGGGTCTGTGTGTGTTGAGTGGGTAGATGGTCAATCAAAAGTCTTGTATTTAAGGTGTGGTTAGTCTAGTATATTAGGTGGGTAGATGGTCAGTCGGATGTGTTATGTGTTGGGAAGGTGTGTGGCCTATCGAGGGTACTGTGTGTGTTGGGTAGGTAGGTGGTCAATCAAAGGTCTTGTATGTAGAGTGTGTTTAGTCTAGAATATTGGGTGGGTAGTTGGTCAGTCAGATGTCTTAGGGATAGGTGATGGATAATCAAGGGTCTTATGTGATGAATAGGAAGGTGATCTATCAAGAATGTTGTGTGTTCTAGGTTCTCCATGTGTTTCGGTCTTTGGGAGTGGTGTATATACATTTTCTGATCGAGTATATTATAGTCAAAAGAAACCAAACTTTCTTACTGTTAATACCAAAGTTTCTACAATAGACACATTTCAACTAACTATTCGTTTATTTGTTTAATGTGCAAAGAATCAATAGCATCAGGTTTTGTTAAAATCAAGCTTAAAATGTGAACATTATAGAGAATTTATTCCTATTGGCTACTTACACTTTGCCAACTGTTTGGAGTCAACTAAATAGCTATGTAGGTTAAACAATTAATTTACAAGTGTTACATCAGTTTTGTACGTTGTTTTGAGCTCAAACTGGGGTTCTATAAGAGTATTTTAAAGGAATTTTTAATGTTTAGGACAAATATCGTTGTTATGACACTGCATTTTATTGCTTTTAGGGAATTATAACATATTTTGTACACAAATAACCCTATTTATGGACATTTTAACTAAATTTTAAGGGGTTTGGGTTCCATGTCATAGATTCCCTGACTACTGTGTTGTTAATAGATCATATATCAAAGGGTCCAGCAGCCTTAGTTAGTAACAAAGACTACACTCGTTCATCTAGTTAGTAACAAAGACTCGTACATCGTTCATACGGGATGTAAAACAATGCTTGTGGGATGTGATAACAGCCACGGGTTGACCTTTGAGGTCAAGTGATGTGATAACAGCGATAAAGCCCGGTCACCGTACACCAGTTGGTCTCGTATGTAACAATTAAATAAAAATAAAAAAAGAAGTAAATAATTAATATAAATAATAGCTGTCCCTTGATTTTTAATTAAAACGTGTATTGCAGGTTGCCTAGAGTGTTAAGTAGGGGCTTGAGGATGATCTGTGATTCGATAGATAAGTATAGGTAACAGTGTAGGAAGCCTTGGATGAGTGTCCGAAGGTAAGAGCGTATATTAACAGTGTATTTATTAAAAAGTTGAGAAAAAATTAAATTAAATAAGTAGTCTAACAGTACGTGTGAGAAAGATTACTTGTAAAGTAGGGAGGTAACCAATCAGAGCGTGGCATTTGGGTGTGCGTCAGACCAGCAGACGACGTGTACGAAGGTAGCCGACGGTTGCCGGAAGTACACGAAAGCATTTTATATAGTACATATGTAAATGACCGCCATCTTTAGCATTTTATATAGTATGAGAAAGGTTAATAGTGTATTTTATATAGTATAAAGACCGAATTTGAGAAGGGGAATTACCACCGGGGACTTCCCTTCCGAAGGCGCCATGTTCCGAAAGGATGCGCTAAGTTTTGCCACCAGGTGCGCTACGATCGGGTCGAGCACATTGAGTATATTAAATATTAATTTTATTATAGTGTATGAAATATTAATTTGTTATAGTGTATATATGAGTAGAGTAGCAAGTCCATGAGCATGCGTGCCCGACCAGCAGACGACGTGTGCATCATAGGCTAAGAGCGTACGAAGGTAGCTGACGGTCGCCAGAAGTACCCGAAGGGAAAGGTCGCCATATTGGATTAGGAATTTTGGGAGGGAATTTTGAAGAGGGAAAGACGTCATATTGGACAAAAAAGTTCATTTTATATAGTCTAACATGGAAAAAGACGTCATATTGGACAAAAAAGTGCATTTTATATAGTATAACATGGAAAAAGACGCCATATTGGACAAAAAAGTGCATTTTATATAGTATAATATGGAAAAAGACGCCATATTGGACAAAAAAGTGCATTTTATATAGTATAACATGGAAAAAGACGTCATATTGGACAAAAAAGTGAATTTTATATAGTATAACACGGAAAAAGACGCCATATTGGACAAAAAAGTGAATTTTATATAGTATAATATGGAAAAAGATGCCATATTGGACAAAAAAAAGTGAATTTTATATAGTATAACATGGAAAAAGTTAGGTTAAGACTGTATTTTATATAGTGTATCTTATATAGTATAACAAGGTTAACAGTGCATTTTATATAGTATAACACGGAAAAAGTTAGGTTAACAATGAATTTTATATAGTATAACAAGGTTAACAGTGTATTTCATATAGTATGATGTGGGAATTTGGAGGGAAATTTGGGAATTTGAGGGAAATTTGGGAATTTGGGGGAAAATCGGGAATTTTGGGGAATTCCGGGAAAAGCGTGGGAAATTTGGCGGGAAATTTGAGGTTAGGAAAAGTTAGGTTAGGAAATTTGGCGGGAAATGGGCGCCGCCATCTTGGAAAAGTCACGTGACCGCCGCCATCTTGAAAGTCCAAAGGTCAAAGTGGGTCTGGCTCTCTCCCTATTTCACTACTGATATGAACGAGTAAATACCTTGGTGCCGCCATGATTCGGTCCTCGTACAATTGTCCTGGTCTGATAGAAATAAAATAGGAAATGTAAATCGGACGGGGAAAATAATGCATCATGACAAAGCATGCCGTTACTGACAGTATTGTAGTTCTGTAAAAGTCTCTTCATCCACGTGTAATGATGGTAGTATTTTTCTTATTGATGATAGTATTCATTACGTTGCTACAGTGATATAAAGCGGTTTTTATAAGGGTTTATTGAATTTTTATTTGAAATGAATTACGTTTATGACACATGAACCATTGTAATAGGTTGCAGTTAATTATATATTACGGTAGTATGACCTTTGATTATATATATTATAACTTACCAATGTAATAGGAATGTTTGTGATATTAATTTAGTTGGTTAGTTTGGTCTCTAAGTAATAATATTGTACAGAACATTTCCACAGAATTCTCACTTAGCATACATTTCCGTAACTCGTTACTAATTAAATTTTACAAAAAATAGTTCATATGAGTCACAGTAGGACATTTACAGATTAATGGAGCTAGAACTTAATTCAAGGGTTACATTCAATAAAGCAATCACATCGGCTGAACTGAATTGCAGCTTTTAATGAGATAGCAAATAATTGGTGCTTCAAAATAGATTGTGGTTTTACTATTCAAAAGCAAAAAGAGAATTACTGAAGTGAATTGACTGACTGAAAAAGTTTCCGGCAGAATGACAGAAATATTTGTTGCTTTTGTCACTGGTTCTATGAGTGTGATAATCAATGTAACCAACCATATATTGAAGTAAATTGATTACGAAAAATTAAAAAAAATCTTGGAACTATGTTGGTAGATTTTTTAATAATTAGTGCTAAGTTTAAATTGTAGCTATTTAATACATTTTACATAGGCCAAATACAGGATCATAATACACTTTAATAGACCTACTGTTATTTTTGACAGGAAGATATCAATGTTTAGTTAGACATGTACTTTTGTCCGTGTGCTTTAAACTGCTTCAAATCAAGATTTTGAAATAAAATGAAAAATGTTTTATTTATTGAGGCAAAGTTAGGACCATTAGGTCTTTTCTTACACATAACCTCATAAAGAAAATACCTAGAGGCAATATGGCAAATGTAGGTGTTCTCTTATTCAACTCAACAAAAAAGTGTTTTACTTAGTGTACAAAAGAGGGAATTGAGTTGCATAAGTAATAAGTTAAAAAATAGTATAATCGATCATATTAAAATTGGTCAACCGCTTTCAATAACTGAAAGAAGGAAATGAGGCTTTGGCTCAATAGGAAATGTATAATATTAAAAAAAATTAACTCAAACTGATATGTGTACAACTAAAAAATAAAATATTTCTCGATTATATTGGAGAGTGTACTCCAAATAAAGAGGTTAACAAACCTTCACCCCCCCTCACTACTTACAGCCATTCCTAATTCAGAAATCCATAGTTAAAAAAAGAAATTTACGGACATAAGACACTACCCAAAAACACACCAAACAAACAAACATTATATCTCCAAGATCAGAACTGTTGCTATCGGCGTGGACACTGCTGTAGAAGTCTGGAGTGTCCATGTTGGGTAGAGCCAGTGTAATAAATTAAATTTACTAATTAAAGAAAGCTGTAATATCATTTGGAACACGATCTAAAAGTTATGTTTTTTATTAAGAAAAATATAAAGTGATCTCTTGTCACAAACCTAAATCCAATCATCAAGCCATTTAAGACCTACCTCACTGATTCTATTTATGCTAGCTAATATCTTCATAAAAAAGCGCAGGGGGCACTCTGTAAAACTGTGATCCATTGTTTGGATAGAATTCCCACAATAACATGACTGATCTAATTTCAATTTCTATTTATATACCCAGTAGTTACACCTGTTCACGCCAGCTCGGAAGCTATTCAACAGTGTTCATTCCCTACAAGGTCGGTTCATCACATTTACAAGTATAATATTTAAAAACCTGGTAGCTGAACTGTAATTTGTGATCTTCCAGCTATGGCAGCTATCTAAAAAGTAGATAACAAATGTCTGTCAGCCATACACTCAACCAAAACTCCATCTTACTAACAAACCACTTAAATAAGTGAACATCGGTGAGACACTGATTGGAAATGACTACATCAAAAGTACATCCAATGGTTTTTGGTAATTAAAGAATCAAAGTGTGTGAAATAGTTTATGCATCAAGTGATGCCTATGTAACATGTAAGCAAAGTTGGGTACGAAAACTTAACTTCGAATAAAGGATTCCCTAAGCTCCTCAACGTAATTATTTCCAAATTTGAAAATGGCCCACGGAGAATGATTAACGTCAAAAAATAGTTCATCATGCAAACAAATGCCTATGTACAGGACCTTCCGAAACCCTAACCACATTTATTACTTTACGATTATGTCAAAAAAGAAACACTTTTGGTAAAGTACCAGGTCATTTGGATTGACCCATGTAAAAATTGCATGTATTTAGAGTATTTTAATAATTTTATTAAAAATATAATAACTCTACCACAAGATTTCTTAGTCATTTAAAACAAATACAAATTTATTACATTTTGTAATTTTCTTAAGACAAGAAAATCGAATTTGCTCCAACGAAGTACAGACATGATTTATTTACCCCCTCTTTGTCTTGAGATTAATTTGATCTGTCTTCCATCTCTATGTAAATCTTAGTTTGTTGTTTATCGCCTTACCTTTCCTTAATCACGTTTTTATCTCATTTCTTATTTATTTATAATTTTTTCACAATAGTTATGTTGAAACCAATACAATATTACAAAAAGTATAATTACAATACTCGTCGAAATCGATTTTTAAACTGTTATGTATGTATTTATGTAATCACGTTTAAAAATGGAAAATTTTATATAGTTTTCATATTGGCCTGAGTTACATAAGTCAACATTTAAGAACATAATTTAAACTAATAATTTATATAAGAAAGAAATAAGTTACTTTAGCAATACCACGTATGTAAAATGCGTAAAGAATGCTTAAAAATGCTTCTAGTTAAGATATGCACTTTGTTCCTGAAGCAATAATTGGTGGTAATGATATAAAACACAAATAAATATTTTGATTAAAAAAAAGCAACAAAACATAGATGAACAATTTTACATGATACATAACTTGAATCACCGTTAATTCACTTATACTAAGATTTTAGTCTTAGTTTTATCATCATATCTCATTTAGTCATTGTGAACAATACAAACTGCATTTTTAATTTCAGATATTACATTTTTCACAGTTTCCTTGATTAAAAACTTCTAAAATGTACCTACAAGAATACTCCGTCACACATACAAACCTGTTTGGTAACAAAACCAACATCCTGACAGTTTCCTCATTTAAGTTGTACAGTTCACACGTTAGGTGATCAACCGCAAAAACCTTCTTGCATTATAAAAGTTTCTGTGCAAAGAATAAAAAAAAACCTTTACTCAATGATTAAAAAAAACTACATATCTATGATTTAGCCAATTAGAGAAATTTACTCCTGCATCTGAAGGAAATACTATTACTGTTTAGTTTATCCAGTAAGTTTAAGTATGTAACTTTGGTATAAAAATCAGGAAAACATTATAAATATGTAAAACATTCTGTTGGGACAAAGTAAACAAAAAGGGCCTCTTATGATCTCGGAGGACGGAGTTTTCAACTAAAATATACTAAAAAAAGAAGGAAAAAAAAAACACAAATAAACCATAAACTCTCTTTATGGAAACCTTTCCTTAATAATACCTTTTTATTTAAAATGAGGTCTATGTAAAAGATTATTGAATTAGAAGGTCAAAAATGGGTAACTCTTACCACATACAGTCTGCTCATTGGTTATCATTGACGTTATCGTGACTAAAGAGGCCTGGTGTGTTCATTTGGGGTAGTGATTAGGGTTTGATGCTGTGTATGGGAAATAACTGAGTACCATGCTTGTCAGTTAGCTAAAAACGAGACAATTCCTACTTGGTTCGGTTTCCACGTAAAGATCTAGGTCACTTAATCACCTTGGCTATTAATATATGGCTCATTATGAGTATAAGTCAAACTTAGTTAGTAACCAGGGTACACAGATCTTCCACATAATTGCATGACTATTAATGAACTATGCACAAGCTGTGTCGGTGTCTCAAAATCTAAAGATAAATTTTGAGATTGATTTAAAGGGACAACAATTGAGGTGTTAACAGAAGGAACTGAAATAATTAATTTTAATATACTACTATACTTATTTTGTTTATTATAAGGGGAGTTTTTAAAATTTAATTAATTAAACTGATTTACCTTTTTATATAATTTATTTTTCAGATTTGTTTAACATGTTCAATCTGATGGAAACCAAATTAACACATACTAAATATATGACGATAGATATACCTCTATGAACTATAATTTGTTTGGGTTTTAATCAAAACAATTTCAAAATTATTTATGTATTAATGATTTTTACTTCTATTTAATTTTAGCTCATTCAATTCAAAAGCTATTTTCTAACAATTGCATTTTGATGTTAGGATAGAGAAATTATAATTTAAGAGGTACTACTTAGATAGTGTCTGTGACAGGGAAACTACTCAAGAGTAATTAAATAAATCATCATGTAGACCAGTCAAAGTAATAACACCATTGTGGAATTTGGTATGACATACATTGGCTGGGTCTAATTGATCAGCTGACAGAATTTATCAGCCGCAGTAATCTTTGTCTAAAGAAAAGAAAAAGAAAATGGATTTTAGACCGACAGCTGATAAAAAAAAAAAAACAAAAAACAAAAAAAACAAAACAATGTGTTGTCCCATCAGCTCAAGAAGTGACGCATTGTCAACCCCCTTCCACCCCTACCTCTCCCCAAAATGATGGGATGTTTTGTCAACGACACTACAATGTGTCACCGTTCAACCTCTAATATTGTGTGTTGTAGGTTTTACACGTAAATGCAGTAAAAACCGACAGATAAAGTGCATTAATACTCACAATATTCTTTAACGACTCCCTGTTGATGTGTTTTTGACAAAAATACCTACGTACTTCATAAGAGACTAAATTGTACCTAACTTTAAATATCGTTGTTTATAGCAAAAAAGTTAATAATAAATATTATAGATTTAAAAAAGGCATGTTAAAATTGTTTAGTTGTAAATACAAATTTTTCATTTCATAATAGATCAATTTTATTAGTTTTCAATGTTGTGCAGTTTTACTTCTAGAATGCAGTGTTATCAATCCTTTTTTTATTTATGATATGTGTTACACTGCCGTTATTATTTTTCATGTAAGCTATGCTTATATTTGTATTATAATAGGTTTCAGTAAATATAAATAAAAAGTAATTTTTAAATGTAGTTTCTTATATAATTAGCTGGTTAAACAATTGTTAAAGTTTCTTAATTAACATTTTTTATTGTTACAAACCAAATATGTATTGTAATGAACGACAGTAAAACATATTTGGGGATTGTGTCCGATAGAAATACACGAACGTTATAAAGAAATATTGTATTGTGATGAATTACACAACTATTACAGAGGTCGCGTTATACATAAATACTCGACAATGTCTATCTTACTCTTAGATGTCTAAATTAAGATATGACAAAAACTGACAAATATTATTAGATTACTTAGACTATATTTGATTGATTGTATGTAATTGTGTCACATGCTGAAGTGTCACGCTGATTCTGTCACGCCAGTTCCTTCCACGTCGTCTCTGATATCACGAAGTGCGTGACCGAGAATAGTAACTTAGGTTACGCTTGGACATTTGGTTATGTAAAGAGTTAAGTTCCTATCCACTATCGAATTTAAGAATCTAATTAAAAAAACTATAAAAATTCAGCTTTACTTGGTACACAACTTTTACGAAAAGATTAAATCTTAATAAGACAAAATATTATTAGCAGTAATTTTTAAATCTACGATTCAAATCACATGTGTTACTAATTACGAAAGTTATTTTTAATAAACAGTTTATAAAATAATAAGTCAAATATCTTATCATTAGATATGCTATAATTAAAATTATTTGATAGTTTTTTTATCAAAATATGATACAAAAAATAATGTGTTTACTCTCCAAATTAGTTTCTTAAAACATTTCATCGATAAACAATATTTTATAATAATTAACTGCAAGACTAATAAAGAAATTGGTCTTAATAATTTAGAATTATGGACTAGATTAATGTCGTTTATCTTGAAAAACTATATAGAAAGTAACAGTAAAGTATTCGCACAAAAATTTTAACAAAAAAATACTAATTATTTTTAAAAAGCTCATATTATTGGAAAAGTATTATTTGAAAGTAAATGGGCTTAAACATTCCAATCAGTAACAATTTTATTCTTTTATTATTTTGGAGTTATAATTTTTATATACATTATAAATACATATTAAATTGCTTCTTTTGGAGCTGAATAGGAAGTGAAGTGAAAAGCATATTCAGTTATTGGATCGTTATAGTCTTGCAATATCAGGAAATCTTGCTCAAAGGAATGTTTACTTTGTACCAATCTTTCCTCATACATGCCCCGGAAACAATCTTTTCTGTCTTAGTTTGTGCATAGCTAAAACATCCCAAAAATGCCCGCCTTCCAATTCAAATCTATAAATGAAAATACTGATAAAGCTAGTGTTATTTAAAGTATTGAAGAACTTTTGGGCACTTTTTAAGAAATATAAAGAATTATTAAACATTTTAGTATGTAAGATAAGCGTATTATGCTTTTGTATCAAAATGTCATATCTTACTGGCTTTTACTTTGGGGTAAATAGCTCGCATGCTTATTCTATTTTGGTTCTAAAAAAGTTATGATAGCTATAAAGTCAGAAATATTTTCCAACTGTAAACGTTTTTATCGATTTAACTTTAATTAATTTGTAGATGTTCTATATACTAAGAACAACTTATCAGAACACCATCTTAGACACAGTACATGTTATCATGGAACTAGAAATAATAATCAATGTACCTTTCTGTAGGCTATCAAAGTGATTCAACTGGTATTAAATAGTTGACATACAAATGTGTAATAGATTGCCTCTGGAATGGAGAGAAACTCAATTTAACTTATTTAAGCACACATTTATAATTGGCTGGTTGTTACAAAATTTAATGCTGTTACAACATTTTATGTTGTTAGGTTGTTACAACTTTTTATGTTGTTAGGTTGTTATAACTTTTACAAAATGTTTTACTCTGTTCATGAGTTTTTCGAATGCCACATTTAATTAGTGGAGTATAAGATTTATATCTGGTCAATGGAAGATTATTGTTTGGTGCAGGATATTAGCAACATGTTTGTTTGCATTTTTTGTTGTACATATTTACTTTGTGTATTCTTGTAAAGCTGAATGGAAGTAAAATTATATTTAATTACTTATGGTCCTACAGTAAAATGATTCATACTGGCTTTTATTTTATTATACTTCAAGATAAAAAGTGCAAATATTAAGTTTCTATCAGTTGGATTGCAATACAAATATTTATTTCAACGCGTTGTAAAGAAATATTTTTCAATAGAAGTTAAATGCTGTAGTTAAATTATTGTTGTGTGAGTTATTTTCAAGCAGATTTATAAGAGAATATTTACAACAACATATTTACACTGAATTTAGCTAGGAAATAAGAATTTCCTTATCTATGCATAACTGTGTTGCAAATATGACTCATCCCTAACTTCATTCTGTCGTAATATGTGTTGAAAAGACAAGAGCAACTATTTATACATTACTGGGTGGGGCAGATAACACATAACCTTATGTGTAGCGAGGGGGAGAATCTCCAGTAGAAGTGCTTTTTAATTTATTTTTTATAAAAGAATATTATGTGAGAGGGAAATTAGTAAAAATGTTTTTGATGATGTTGGGTTTGACGTACCAGCAGTATACAAAGCATTTAGAGGTTCATACAGATATCTAACTACTATACCCGACACAATGCAACGTAGAATATGCAATTAGAATATAGAATCTAAATTATTCAATTAGAATATTTAATAATTAATTAATAACATTTATACATAATGAGATTAAAGTTATACTTAACCATTCCGAATGATCGTATGGTTCATGTAGATAGAGAGCAATTATAAGGTGCAGAGATTTTAATTTGCTTCGAGGCTTATTTAACAAAAATAGAGAATAAACCTCCATTTCAGAGACCATAGCTATGAGGTTTCAAAAAATGTTTGGCTAATTTTGCACACTGCATAATTGTATGTAAGAAGCTAAAGGAAGATTAGCCCATGATAAGCCGGAACCCTTTCAGCCCCTGATGTAGAGTGATATTGGTATAGAATGGGTAGTATTGTATTTAGTTGTGTTGTTTATATCAAAAGAGTAGACTTGGTACACACTTACGTATTGTCTGTAAACTTCTAGGAAACCTTTTACCGAAAGATCACTATTTATTTTATAAAATAATAGGAGACAACTACGTACGCCTCGTGTGCCAACATCGTAACTCTATTTGCTGAATCATTTTGCTCGTGTAAGTTTGTTATTTTTCTTCATATTGCACGTTTACGTTGTTAAAAATAACCTCTCATGTTAAATTGAACCGTCCTAAGCTCTCTCATTCCTATGGTAATTGGTAACATAGACTCAGTCTGACTGGTATTGGGATATTTATTATCTACCTTAGATTAGCTCTTTAGGAGATGATATTTTTAAAATCCTTTCTTAGTGCAATTCTAGTCTATGAAGCATATTTTGCCAATTTCTAGATTTTAAGCCTTCTAGATGCGTTCTAGACCATTCTAGGGCTTCTTGCTCCGGAGCTTTATACATGTTGAGTAACTGTGAACAGTTAGTCACTGGAATTAGTTATATATCTATCTATGTTAATATTTTAAGCCTTCTAGATGCGTTCTAGACCGTTCTAGGGCTTCTTGCTCCGAAGCTTTATACATGTTGAGTAACTGTGAACAGTTAGTCACTGGCATTAGGTTATATATCTATCGATGTTAATATTTTAAGCCTTCTAGATGCGTTCTAGACCGTTCTAGGGCTTCTTGCTCCGGAGCTTTATACATGTTGAGTAACTGTGAACAGTTAGTCACTGGCATTAGGTTATATATCTATCGATGTTAATATTTTAAGCCTTCTAGATGCGTTCTAGACCGTTCTAGGGCTTCTTGCTCCGAAGCTTTATACATGTTGAGTAACTGTGAACAGTTAGTCACTGGCATTAGGTTATATATCTATCGATGTTAATATTTTAAACTGTATTATTATAAACTATATATTTATACATACATACATACATATCCGGAAACCCGCTCCAGTTCACTCCTGGGTTCGGGCGTTCACCAAGCCTCTCCATTCTTGTTTGTTATTCCACATCTCTCTTCTCATCACCTCCCCCCACACAACCCCCCTCTTATATATATTTATCACAAAAAATTAGCTTCTTCCGACAAGTAAAAATACTGCATAAAATTATACAGAATTAGACTAACAGCCTTGCAAAACCTCATAATAAATTATGGTCTCTGAACTGGAGGCTTATTCTCCATTTTCGTAAATTATGGGTCAAAGCAAATTAAAATATCTGCGCCTTACAATCGCTCTGTATCTACGTTAATGTTGCTGTTAACTGTGTGATCATTCCAAATGATTTAGTATAAAAATTAATCTTATTATATTTTCATTGCTTATAAATGCTATTGAATAATAAATATTCTAATTGAATAATTACTGTACTATATCGAGTATATAGTAGTATAGTTAATTATTCAATATGGGTACAAACCTCCAAAAAGAATTATACCATTCTGATACCTCTTATTTTACGTAATACTGTATATTGAAAATACGACGTAGAAATAACTTGCATATAATCATAAGTTTAACTTTTATTATGTAGTTTACTTAATGAAAAGCCCAGGAACATAAAAAAGAACTTAAATTCAATGTTCTTACTATTATAAACCATTATTATGAAACACAAACTGTAAATTTTACTACAAACTGATACTAACAGAATGTGACAGTACAATAAAGGCAACTTTGCAGTTTGTTTGCTCAATAGAAAGTTTGTTTCAAGTAATGGAAGTAGTTAGTGAAAACAATCTCGATCTGTTTCATTAGCATTTTGATTGTTGTTCTGGAATTGGTTTAGTTTGTGACTGCCTAAAGGGAGCCATTAAATTGTTTCCTCATGGAATTGATTGTATATTTGTTTACACTAATTTAAAGATTAGTATTTAAATTGCATGAAAACATAAATTAATAAAAAATGTTCTAGAAAAGGTTTATTTTGTAAGTCATATTTACAACTCAAAATGTTACTTATAATCAACAGGAATATACAGTAATTCTGGAAATTCTTATATTATTAGTAAACGATTTTAATACAGTTTTTACCAACTTTAAGGTTTTATTTGTAATGGTTGATATTTTCTTACAAATATTTATTTTTCAATACATGTTTAAGTCGATTCTGAATTCAAGAATAAAATGTCACAGTTTAATTATTAGAGTTAATGACATAACAGAGAATTAATTTATCAGAGAATTTTTTAAAACTTATCAATGATAACTTCTGCCGATAAAAATATTTGTACATTTGTATTCAACTTTCTATAAAAACTCATTATAAATAATAATCACCATATTTGTGTAGTCATGATTTTTTCCAAAATACTATTTTTTAGGTATAATATTAAAAATCATCACGTTCTTTTCAATATATTTTACAATTTTAAAATAAATTTACATTTCGAAATATCTATTATCCTTATTACCAATAATATCACAGCATTAAATCTATGAAGTTTTAAGTATTATTTTGAATGCATTTTATTAAATTTCCATACCTAGTGAGACAAGATCACATCGCACACCTCACATTGTACTGTACGAGAGGCATCCACTGTAGACCTACCACCACGTGTTCTCTAGTGGAATATCAGGCATCCTGTGTAATGGGGTTTAATAAAACATGCCTGTTACATATAACTGGTAACATAACTGCATATCTAGAGAAACTACACCGCGAAACCCCATTTAAGTACAGAGGAAACCA